>JAFVLL020023493.1:10910-56609 GCA_021397915.2 Tor tambroides | reverse complement strand
GAGGCAGTTTATGTGGCGGCTGTCTTCTCGGCTTTGTTGCTCTGTGTAATAAAGTCTTTTCTTTGACATCTGAAACTCTGTTGTTTTGAGCTTCCAGACAAACCAACCTCTCTGCGCTCCACGACATCAACAAATCAAATCCTTTCGGTTTTTTCCCTTCCACTGAAAAGATTTAGTGCTTATTTGTGGCAGCTGGACCCCCTTCTTTTATTTGCTGCTTAAAAAAAAATAAGCAGTACAGCAGATCTTCTGATCATGATATTTCCTTTCTGGCTAATTTGGTTTGTCGTGTGTGGAAATTTGATTCATGTGTCTGGATTTTGTGTGATGGTGCATTATTCCTGCATCTACTGGAAACGGGACATTTATCGATTCTCGAAAATATGATGATACCCTAAGCCAGCGATTGGATGGCAAGACAAAGCAATGTGATGACATACTAGAAATATTACGGCTTAGAAAATATTATTAATTTGTACATCATTCAGTCTGGAACAGTGATCTCCTGTGTTGCATATCATTGCTCACTTTATTTCTTTAAGTCATAAACCTTTCCAAATGAGTAGCAAGAGTAATTCATTACAGAGCAAACAACTGTCATGATACACAATATCAGAAATCAGAAAAGCTAGATTAGAAAACAAGCCAGAGCACAGAACACACACAAGAGCACTTTTGTGTTTAATGTGAAACAGGCCTAAGGTGTAATAAACCTGCCTTATAAGACAAAAGCTGCTAATTCGAGGGGTTATAAATTCAGTTCCAGGTTGTGTGATCTACTACGCTAATAGTTCTTAACTGGTGTTACCAAAACATTAAACTAAGCAGTTCATTCAGAGTTCCATTTAGAACGTCCTTGCAATTATTTTAATTTAATTTAATTATTTTCAGCATCTTTGCATTAGATGCAATACTAGATTAGATGTTTCAAGTACAAGTAAAGATGCACATTTAGCTCTGATATATAACAAAATGTTTAGTCTATAAAATGACCATTACAAATGTTTTAATGCCAACATCAGCATACAACAAATTAAAGCTGATGCTAACATACGTTTTGCTCGTAATTGGTCCATTTGCCAGGTTTATGACAGTCATGAACGAGGAACTCCTGACCATAAATTCATAAACACTTTCTTTATGAATGCTGGGTTTCCTAAAATGTTATTCAAAGAGCAACTAAAAAGTGAGAAAGAAAACGAACCTTTTGTCAGCTTGGCTTGAAGTGAAGTTTAAACTCCTCAGGTCTTCATCACTACAGGGTCATGTCAGATTGTTTAGCACAAAATAAGAAATGTTTGCAGTTTAGCAAACTGCAAAAGGCAATAGAACAGTCCATTATAAGCCTGGTTTTTCATCAGAGCTCTACACGGTAAGATCCTCAACAGCTGGAAAGAGACAAAGTCGTTTGTCAAGCAGAGAAAGTCAACAGGGGCGAGTCCGGAGGGAACATCGCTCGTAAAACTCTGAGCAACACCCGTGCAAACCTACAAACCTGTGACATGCACTGCTAATGCATGTACGCATGACAGATAAAGAGAGAGGACAATATAGACAATCTGAGACCTTTGACCGAGTCAGGAGGGATGTCAGAGATGTAACAACTAACAGATAAAGTGTATAGAAAGACACACCTGAAATGGAGACATTGCTGCATTCTTAAAATTGAGCTAATTCAAATTAGGGACATTTATACTAAAACACAGAGATTCAATAGTGTACATTGTATAATGATACTTTTCTTATTACCTTTGTATTCTTTACCTGTGAAACAGGTTAACTGATTAAAACACGCATTGAAATTTGGTCTGGATCAGCGAATGAGTGCAATGAAGTGACAGACGTTTCTCGTTTATAAGATTATAAGATAATTATGAGATTATTATTATACTTTTGCTGAAGTATTAGCTGGAGTTCAGCAGTCCTGGTTGCTGCAACTGAATGAATACAGTGGAGTTTCTAAAACAGTTTGACTGACTAGTACTCAATCTCACACAGAGCATGTAGTACCAGAAATACAACAAGAAGGTAATAAGAGAGCTGCATTTCTGCAGAACTGGGGTCTGGCCCAACACCCACATCTGCAGTCTTGACCACTTGAGAGTGTGCACACACGACAGGAAGACTGACCAAGGTCTGGAAACAGCCAAAGCTCAGTGCCCTTAATAATGCGCACTAAACCCACACTTTCTCTAATAGCGCTTTATTGTGTATTTGGGGCTGATGCACATCCCTCCATTCATTCGTGCAATGTCAAGAAAAACTTTAGAATTTTATGAGAATTAAAAATCAAAACTTGTAAACAAAACTGTTCAAATTTTACTTGCATTTTTACCACACTATATTTGTCCCATCAGATAATCAAAAGTTCTGCATACACTTGTGTTCTTCAAGCCCACTTTAACCAGGATCACAGTCAGTAATGGGACTGAAGCAAGCACTCTCAAAAAAACTCCCCTTACAATCACACAAACTCTCAAAACTTTTTTTTTTTTTTGATTGCATTTATAAGCTAATCAGAAATAGTGTGATTGGTTATAATGCTCAAACACTGCAAAAAAAAATAAATAAATCTGATGCAATCTGAGCATATCTAATGCTGCCATTGACACTTTTCACATTTCACTTTAAATCAAACCTTTCTATCTTAAATGTGTTTTTGGTGGCATTTTTGCCCCAAGCCCCCATTAATTTCCAACCCTGACTTCAAGTGCAAAGGCCACAAGTATTGAGACGAGCCCCTGGAGCGGATTCACTGGAAAACATCCAACCTCTCAGCTGGTTTAACATCGCTGGTGTGTTTATTCACACATCACATTTCAAACATTCTTGTAACTTGTTACAAAGGAACAAAATTAAGGCTGACAGTACTCATGTTGTTTCAACATGACATTGATTAAACACAACAGAATGTACGGCCATCCATTCAGCACTGAACTTTTTCCAAGACAGTCCACAGGCAGATGGGAATTTGTGTCCTTGCTAATGATTTACAGCTAATGCTGGGAGAAGAATGACAAAAGCTGTTGCTTGACTAACAATCAGACACTTAACAACAGCAACAGGGAAGATCTTTAATCTGAGCATCCAGTTTAATGGTCTAGAAATCTGAACCTATGATTACGTGCATTTTTACCAAGAACTTATTGGAACTGAATTTTATATACTCTGCATGGCCAAACAAGTGTGGACATAACCCTTCTGATTAATGGGTGTAATTATTCCAGTCATTTCTGTGATGATAAATCTCAATGCTTCACCATACAGTGCCTCTCTAGGGTTAGTGGAAGGTCGTTTTCTACTTCAGCATGACAGCGTTGCAACAACGTCTGACACACATTTCTCCAGAATTTCACTGTATGGTGAAGCACTGAGATTTGTCTTCGTAATCATTACTAGAACAGATAAAACTCACATAATTTTGGCCATATAATGTATGTGACACATCCAAATTACAGCTGTATGTAGCCTAAGCAAAAGACAAGAACAATCAGTCAGCCAGACTTAGTCATGACAAGAATGACAAAGACAGAACAGCACAGCTCTGTTAAAACTTTAAAAAGCTGCAGTTTAAAGGTGACTGTGTGTCAGTGAGGAGGTACTGCAGTTGCTGAAGTCTAACGGGATCCAGATGAAGCTCTACCGGTCGGGTCTCTGCAGGCAGAACACTTTGGCTTTATGGTCTCCTCCGGCGGTGATGGCGACTGACGCGTCTCTGTGAACAGACACAACACGACAACGCATGAAAAAGATACAGCACAAATTAATATTTACCCATGATAGAGAGAGAATGCATCAGGACAACAAAGCATGTTTAACCATTCATTTAAATTTTATGGACAAATCCTGACAAACTTTTATGAATAAAAGCCCTCATGTTTGTTTTTTATGAGGATTGAAAGCTTGAAATGACATGAGGTTGAGCACATAATGAATTTTGGGTGTACTTTCTATTTAACACAATCGGTTCCTTTTTGAAAAATGAAAGCAGAGCAGATTGAAGTGATCTGGTGTATATGACACTCATGAAGGAAGATTTCAAAGCTCTGTTCGATTCTCCCCTTGTTACAGGTTTGAGACAATCACAACAGAAACCAATGTCAAAGTAAACAGTTAGAAAATAAATGAGACTGACTCTATGGCCACACACTCTGCAGCTACATTCGGTCGTCAATTCACCGTTTAGTGCTAAATCTTGTTCTGTAGACATCGCTCAGTTATTTACAGGAGCGACAACCACATTCTACAACCGAAGTGACCCCCAAAACACTTAGGCATCGACAGAAATATGCAGTGCGTGTGGAACCGACGCGAACAACCAGCTGTTAATGGTGTATTTAAGCACACATCTGAGTTGTGTCACGATTACGAGTCTTGCCTCACTCGTGTAGCAAGATCTTGGTAGAAAAACAGGAAACAATAAGAATAAGCCCAAAATAAACAAATTCAAAAGTTTTATTATGGAAGTATAAAGCTGTAGAACTCTTGGTTTAACAGACTAACCTGTTCAGCACAAAGTCGAGGATCTCAGCCGAGTGTCCGCGGTACTCGGACATCATGACTCCTGACCTCGCGTCCCACAGAGTGACCACACCGGCCAGATTACAGGTGGAGATGACCGCAGACGCCTCCTCCCACTGCAGGTGCACTACACCCACCTGACACACACACACACACACACTTATCAAGCCCTTCAACAACACACAGATGATATGAGAGAAGACATTCACGTGCCGTATTTATGGCCTCTCAGTTTTTACCTCATGTTTACACCGATGTCTGAGGCTCTGTGAATTCATATCATAAATGGCCAGGGTGCCGTCCAGATATGCAACAGCAACTAGGGGTAACCTGAAAGTCAAGTCACCTTGATTTATATAGCACTTTATACAACACACACACAAAAAGATTGTATTCAAAATGTTAAAAACAGCTCCTCCAGCTTGTAGAGCATCACTGGCTGTGACTGTGTGTCTAACCCTGACCCTGACCAGCAGCTTAAAGCACATCAAAACACTACTAAATACTGATGCCTTGATGAAAATGATTTGTTTTGATACATCATTTATATATATTACATTAATAGACTATTTGCTTTACTTACACATTACAAAATCCCACCGATTCTACAGAGTTGGAATCCTGCTCCTGCATAGAGTCTTTTGCTTCACTCTTTTCATTAGAAAATGAGCACAACACCTAAAGAAAAAAATAAATAAATCACATTTCAAGCATTACACATGAAGCTTTATGATGGTGTTCAAGTGATGATCTACATCAGATCACATCGACGTCCAGTCCTTAGAAACTAACACTAAACTGTAACTGGACACAACGTCCAGATCTCGCTTCAGGCCCAATCATAATACAAATAAATACATATTTGACAAGTCATTGTGTGAACATTTGACTTCTGATAAATTGCTATTGTGTTGGGTGGAAAAGGTAACAAAGCATTTAAAGTGTAGCATAAAAGTCATAAACTACATTAAGAAAAATGGAGAACACTTATCATAGTGTTTTTATTACACTACTACAGCATCAGCTGTCAGAGAAACTCTCTTCTGAAACACTTCTGCGTCCGACAGCGCTGAGAAACGCCAGCCACACGCTTCCCTGATCTATTAAATAACACATAAAAACAACAATGCAGTGTCACTGATGTGGGCACAGCCGTAACTCTACTCACCTTCCCTGTGGACGTGTTGATGAGTTTAGCCTGGCCATCCACTGACCCCGTCAGAGCCAGCGTTCCCTCTTTATTACACGCTATAGAGGTCAGCGCTCCCTGATGACCATCATGACCTGAGAAAACAACACAGCTACAATCTCTTCTGTAGCACTGAACTTTTCTGATGACAACCCAAATAAATTTAGGGTCAATATCTCTATGTAATAAACTGCTTTTTTTCTTATTTTCTCCCTATGTGATTGTGTCATCATCTCACATACTGTGCTTTCATAGAGGTCAAACACCCAAAAGTGTTGAAACAGAACAACCCAACCGAACACAGCTTTGAGTAAAGCGCAGCACGAGCCGGCCAGCATCCGCCCTGCAGCACAAACAACATGAACATCTTTCTGCAAACCACAAAATCCGGTGTGTCCCACTTCAATATCACTGTCACTAGGAGTGGACAATATGACAAATATCATATAACTGATGTTTCATAATTTGCATCACCACTTTTTGAGACTACAAAAAAACTCAAACATAATCGACTGCATTTACATGAACACTCACCAAGAAGGGTGTTTTGACACAAGTGTGTGAATTTGACCATTCAAGCGCAATTAGCTGCCAGAATGTGACACAAAGCACTCGCGCTGCGTGACCGGAGGCTTTATTTGAGTTCACAATAGAGACAATCTTTCAAAATCTTTTCACAATTCTACCGGTTTATCACGTCTACTGGTATAATCTTCAAGTCAATTCAAATCACCTTTATTTATATAGCACTTTATACAACACAGATTGTGTTAAAGCATCAGTGACTACTGTGGTCAAAACATCTCAAATGGCTGGACACTTAATTGACAGTAAGAACTTTAAACTGTTTCAAACCTATGACACAAAATAAATTATTCTGAAGACAGCTTTTGTCTACAGGATAGAAAACTACATTGGACTCCAGTGACTTGACAAAGCAAACACTAGGGGAGAAAAAAACAAAACAACGCTAACCCTTTGTGCTGTACAGGTTTGAGACAACATGAGGGTGAGTAAAGAATACCAGAACTTTCATTTTGGTGTGAACTACCCCCCTGTAACGGCACCAGTGACCCTCGGAGGAAAGCAGGCGATACCTGAAGGATGAATTACCTTTGATGACATAAATGGCATTGCCTTGTTTTAAGTCCCACAGACGTAAACTTCCATCCTCATAGCCCACGATTGCTCTCTTTCCTGTGCAACAGACAGACACTTAGAAGACAGAACAACAGACAGTCAGTAACTCAAAGACTCCTGACAGCCTCAGCTCTCACCGTCAGGAAGGATCTTCCCGCTGGTCGCCTGGCAGCTGGGCCCTTGAAACGTCTTGCAGTCTCCGCTCGGGATCTTCCACATCCAGACGTTCCCATCAGCCGCTCCGGCCAGCAGGACCAGGGCACAGGGGTGCCACTCCAACCACTGCAGCGCAAGACGCACGCTTCAAATACTGTCCACAAACACCAGCAACGCAAGCTTCAAACTTACTTCCAGGTCTCCAACTTCAAAAGACCAGATTTCCTCCTTGTTCTCCACTTTCCAGACCTTAATGAGCCCGCTCATATCACCAGACACCACCAGCTTCGAGTCGCAGCTGAACGCAGCGCATGTGACAGAATCCTTGTGACCTGCCGTGAATCAGAGAGAAGTAGGTTTGTGCTGATGGACACAGAGCTTATAAACGAGGAACGATCTGCTCGCGCTCGTCTTCTGCAAACCTGTGCATTCAAACAGCACGTCTCCATCAGACACGCTCCACACGAACGCCCTGTCGTCCTCTCCGCCGGTGACAGCCAGACTATTGGTCACTGGGTCCAAACTAACACAAAAGACAGAACCTGCGAATCAAAAACAGCAATCAGTAAGAGCTAATGACAGACGAAGTGTTTCTGACAGACGCTGAGGTGTGTGTGGAGAGTCACCTGTGTGTTTGGAGAAGGTCAGATCACTGTCGTCCTGCTCAGACTCCATCTCATCCTCCGTCTCCCATCCATCATCATCCGCAGCGAAATCTACATCCTCCAGCTCCTCCGCCAGATCCTCTGAACACATACATGCACAGCTTTCATTGCTTTTTGAGGACTTTCTATTTTTATTGTCCATCCCAACCACCAAAGCACCACAAAAATGTTTTTTCTTTACATGTAAATTAGAATATTTAGTATGTTTACTCTTGTGGAAACATTTGGTCCTCACAATGTCTCTCTCTCACACACACACACAGTCAATCTCTCTCTCACACACACACACACACACACACTTGTTTTGCTATCCTCGTGGGGACTCTCATAGGCGTAACATTGTTCTGCTGTACAGACCGTGACACTACTATCGTCCTACATAACCCCTACACCTAAACCTACCCCTTACAGAAGGGTATCACATTTTTGTTTTCAAAAAACTTCATTCTGTGTGATTTATGAGCTTGTTTCCCCGTGGGGACCTCAATTTAGGTCCCCACCGTGACACAAGTCCCCACGAGGATATTAAAATTCAGGTCTAAGTCCCCACCGGGATAGAAAAAACAAGTACACAGTCAATCTCTCTCTCACACACACACACACACACAGTCAATCTCTCTCTCTCTGACACACACACACACACACAGTCAATCTCTCTCTCACACACTCACACACAATCTCTCTCTCACACACACACACACACACACACACACACAGTCAATCTCTCTCTCTCTCACACACACACACACACAGTCAATCTCTCTCTCACACACACACACACTCAGTCAATCTCTCTCTCTCACTCAATCTCTCTCTCTCACACACACACACACACTCAGTCAATCTCTCTCTCACACACACACACAGTCAATCTCTCTCTCTCACTCAATCTCTCTCTCACACACACACACACACACACACACAGTCAATCTCTCTCTCTCACACACACACTCAGTCAATCTCTCTCTCACACACACACACACACACACACACACAGTCAATCTCTCTCTCACACACACACACACACACACACAGTCAATCTCTCTCTCTCTCACACACACACACACAGTCAATCTCTCTCACACACACACACACAGTCAATCTCTCTCTCACACACACACACACACAGTCAATCTCTCTCTCACACACACACACACACAGTCAATCTCTCTCTCTCACACACACACACACACAGTCAATCTCTCTCTCACACACACAGTCAATCTCTCTCTCTCTGACACACACACACACGTAATCTGACACCATGTAAACATTCAGTGATAAACACACACCTGCGGTCTGTTCTGTGTCATTGAGATCAATAACCTCGATGATTTCTTCATCTTCGTGCAGGTTCAGCGAATCTTCCTCAGGATTATCCATCATCAGTATGTTTATTGCCGGACTTTATTCATTACAGTCCTGCTAAAGTTTTATCACGGGCTCTTTCCGCTTGACGTCGGCTGAATGGCGCTTCTGGCCCTTTTTCGCGATAATGTTTTGAACTAAGTCCCAGTTCTATAACAAGTTTCGTCAGATTCACTGTTTGCTGGATAATAACGATACTGTAACGCGCTTTAATATGTTCGTGTATTTCACGTGCTCGCCCAGGCAGCTCGCGCTGACGTATGACGTGGAGAACGCGGTGACGGACAGCGCGTCAGCCAATCACGCCCAGTGCTTTTCCTCAACGGGAAACTGTTCAAAGGCGAGACTTCCGGCCGCCACCCCGCTGTAATATCGCAGCACGTGGCACTAGATGGCGCTGGTTATGCAAACACAAATCACACATTCGGCCTGGAATGAGTTTATTACTCTGTATGGAAGATTTGAGATTTATATTCGTCTGTATATGTAGGAAAAGGAATGTGAAATTGTAAAAATTTAATGTGAAATCGACTGTATCTACTATCATTATGAACACAAATTCTCCTTTAAATTCTCCTTTTGGTTTATATTTTATTTATTTTGTGTTAGTTTGTTTTTATTTTCAGAATGAAGAAGAATTCTTCATTCTGAAAATAAAAACAAACTAACAAAAAATAAATAAAATAAAAGCCAAAAGGAGAATTTTATTTATTTTTTGTTGGTTTGTTTTTATTTTTGAAGATTAAAAACAATTACCTTTTGACCTGTGATGTTTTTCAGTGCGGTCAGCTCTCATGCGCTGCAGTGTCCAGCATTCAGATGAATTAATTCAGTTTCAGTACATTTGAAGGTACATAAAACATGCATATAATCATGCATGTTTTTTATTGTGTGTAGCGTATATCCCTCCTAACGGTAACGCTGCCTCATGTATATCAGACTGTATTCAAAATCAATTACAGCGAACTCCGGGTGCTCCAGTTCTAATCATGGGCGATTTTAACCAGTGTAAACTTGAGTCATTCTTACCAGGCTTTTTCCAGCATGTCAAGAGTGCGACAAGGAATAATAATGTGCTGGACAAATGTTATAGTAACATCAGGGAGGCTTTTAAGGCCAAAATTAAACCCCCTTTATCAACATCGGACCATAATATAGTCCAATTGATACCAACGTATAAGACTGCTCTGAAAAGGAATAAGCCCTTGGTCAAGACTGTAACAGTATGGGATGAAGGAAATGTGGAAGCATTAAGAGCGTGTTTTTTACGTACGGATTGGTCAGTATTTTATGATGCAGATATGAACACAGTGACAGAGACGACCACAGATTATATTCGTTTCTGTGTGGATACAATACTTCCTAAAAAGGAAGTTAGTATGTTCCCAAACAACAAGCCTCATATAACAAAAGAAGTGAAAGCCTGCATCAATAAGAAAAAAGCAGCTTTTATGAAGAAAGACCGGGTTGAGTTAAAGGTTGTCCAAAAAGAACTGAATAAATTATTATCGGAAGCTAGGAAACGCAAATGGGACTACATTGAACAAAATTATCTATGAATAATAAGAGATTGTGGGAATCATTGAGGACGATTTCTAATATGGACTCTAAAAAACAATGCTTTGTAACAACTGATGATTTTAGGAAAGCAAATGAGCTGAACGAGTTTTTTGTACGGTTCGATAATAATGATCCTGTCAGTGAATGTGAAGTGATTTTACAAACTGTTGAATGTGGTACGGAAGCCAGATTATTTGTGAACCCTCAAGAAGTTACTACACTTTTTCGTAAAGTTTATACTAAGAAATCAGCTGGGCCAGATGGTATTTCGCCGCATCTTTTGCGGATGTGTGCAGAAGAGTTAACCCCGGCATGGTCCCCGATTTTTCAGCCATCACTTGATAATCATATGGTCCCACTGTTATGGAAAAAGCCCATTGTAACACCTGTTCCCAAAAAATCTGGTGCTTCTGATAACAATGATTTTAGACCAGTTGCTATAACATCCGTAGTTATGAAATGTTTGGAGAAATATGTTGTGTCCAGACTGAAGAGCAATATAAGTTTATTGTTGGATCCTTTTCAGTTTGCTTATAAGGAGAGAAGAGGGACTGTTGATGCTGTCAGTACTGTTGTTCACTTGACTTTACAACATTTAGAGAACGTTAATGCTTATGCACGGTTACTTTTTGTGGACTTTAGTTCAGCTTTTAACACGCTTCAGCCAGAGTTACTCTTGGATAAGCTTGTAAAAATGAACGTTAATCCTTTTATTATTAAGTGGCTTTTTTCCTTTTTAACAAATCGTACTCAGTGTGTTAAAGTAAACGATACACTATCTGATGTTAAATCAATTAGTATAGGTGCCCCTCAAGGTTGTGTATGCTCTCCAATCCTGTTTACTTTATATACAAATGATTGTTTTAGTAGAAATAAGAACAACTACTTTATAAAATACTCTGATGACACTGTAATACTAAGTCTTTTAGGAAAGAATCAGGACATAACAGAATATCAGTCTGAATTTAGGAACTTTGTGCAGTGGTGTAATGTAAATCATCTTATTGTCAATGTTGGAAAAACTAAGGAAATGTTGGTGGACCCAAAAAGTTTGGGTGATTACAGTCCAGTAATTATTCAGGGTAACACCACTGAACAAGTGGATACTTTCAAGTATCTTGGGGTGGTCATTGACTTGGAAAGCCCACATTGATTATCTCTGCTCAAGATTCCAGCAAAGACTATATTTTTTAAGAAGACTTAGGTTGATTGGAGTAAGTAAAAAAAGTCATGTCGTTGTTTTACCAAGCAGTTTTGGGAAGTTTAGTAAAATGCCGGCTTGGTATGGCAATCTTTCAGTTCAATCAGAATTGCATCTTGTACGACTTGTGAAAGTTGCCATGAAAGTCATAGGTGTAAGAGAGTATACATCACTTCAGTCCACTTATGAGTCGTTGGTTCTTAAGAACGCGCAAGCAATAGTTAGTGATTCAAGCCATGTTTTATTTTCAACATATCAATTACTGCCATCAGGGAAGCGTTATAGAGTTCCATTATGTAGAAGTAATCGCTATAAGAATTCTTTTATACCGGTATCTATTAGGATTTTAAATAGTAAATTGTAGTAACTGTGATGGGTTTTTTAACTAACAAAGTGCTGTTGTTGTTTTTGTGTGGTTGTTGTGTATTGTTGCAGCTTTGAGTCCAAGACAAATTTCCTGCAAAGGACAATAAAGTATAACTCTAACTCTAACTCTAATCCTGTTGTTTGTTCTGAAATGAGGGTTAGGGTTAGCATAATTAATCTCTGAACAAAACTAATTCCTAATAGTTATATTTATGTCAGTGGCTCACTGGATCTTCTTTCTGAGCCTCCATTTCGAGCATAACCAGAAAAAATCACTAGTAATCATAGTCATGCACGATTAGCGTTAAAATTCATATTACATCAATCCCAACACATACTTGTTTGCATACGATGTAAGACAGTCAGCAAAATTTAAGAATACAGAACTCAGACATTTCCATTAGTTTTATGAAATATGAAAAGTGAACAAAAGGTATTAAATTAGACTTCTAGACGTGTTATATAACTTGTGCTCAAAGGTTCATAAGGAGATGTAGAAGTCCTCTGTTACTATGGAAACCAGGATCCCAGCCGGATTCTGTCGGAGTTTTCCTCCGAAGCATCACCTGACACCGTCTGAAGTTACAAGACAAGAGAGAATGAACAATATTCTTAGATTATAACATGAATTATTCAAGTACTTTATGGTTTTAAAGGCTGTTGCAAAGAGTTGCAACAAACCCCTGAAGTTAAAGAAAGCCCTTAGTTATAATTATAAACTACAGTTACTATAAACTAAACTAAGGGGTTTGTTTGTTGCTGGTCTCTCTTAAAGATCACGTCTCCATTTCCTTCAGATTTTTTTTAATTTACACTCATTCTTATAAATCAATCACTCTATCTGGCATAATTAAACAGTTAATGTGAAACTTTCACAAGAAATTAAACTAATCTAATAAATTATTATACAATAAACAGGAATCCACTTCTCTCTGCACAAAATATAGATGTTCAGATGAAGGTTTTGGTTTTTGGTTGGAGCTGAATTGTAATTTTTCCTCAGTGCCAATTGTACAAATCCATGTTCTGTCTTAATGTGGGTGTCTACGATCTGGAATCAAATAAGAGAAATGCAAACGCTGCATTATTTAATTTGACTGCCATAAAAACGGGAGTGTGTTGATGAGCAGAAATGACCCTGAGCTGAACATGTGCTCAATCTGCTGAAGAAATGTCACGACGAGTGCTTCACTCATGCAGAAGAGATCAATACAGAACCGATGGTTTACAAAAATCAGGATGTCAAAACTGTATTTGGTTCTTAGAAGTCTGAACTGGAACAACAGAGGTTGAGATCACACAAATATACAAATATTACCATCTGAAGGAGGGTTCAGCATTTACCATCAGTGACCGTCTGCAAAGGCCTCCAGTGATCTGTATTTAGCAAATAGCTATGGACATATTTTAAGCGTTAGTCCTTCTATGAGTGCTTTTTGAAGGCTCTTCATGACATTCATCTGATTTAGCTGAGGGTTAGAGGCAGGGGCGGACTTAATGATTTGGGGGCCCTAAGCAAATTTCAGGTACGGGGCCCCAACACAATAACTATATGCTCTTTTATGCCTAACCCTTATTTTGCTCGCTAGCTCTCTCTCATTATAGCTAGAACTATTATTTATTATAACTATTACCCCTTCACAACTTAAGTAGCCCAAATAATTAGTCAACCTGATGCTATTCTAAAGCTATATTAAGCTACCTTATTTTTTTCGGATCACAAAAAAAGACATTAAAAAAAAAATGCTTGCACTTGTCCATTTAATGAATTGTAAACTTCTTCAATCTTTTTACAAAAAGGATTAAAATGTCATAAAAAATTATCCCATGCAACTCGTTCCGTATTCCAAGTGTTCTTAAGGCATAAGATAAGGTTTGCCGAGAAACAAATTGAAAATGTAATCTATTAAGCGAAAATGTCCAGTTATTGCATTCGTGCATTTATACATTTTATTTTATAGTTCATTTGCATTTATAGTTCGCGCTGGCGCGCCTAGGAAAAGCACACAAGAGAGTCATTTTGAAACATCAAGACAAAGAAAAATTATGACTTGAAACACAATAATTTCTTTACTGAGGTGAATATATCTGTTCTGAGACAGTCAAAACAGCTTAGAATGCACGCAAAGAGCTATAATCGTCTATAATCACTAAAAGCTGTCACTTAAGCTCTCTGCACAAAGAATCTCTTATTTACATCTTCTCTACACGTTGTTATAATGAGAGGATTCACAAGCTTGCAGAACTCCGCACCTGACAAACACTCGCCGTTTTGAGAGGTGAGTGAACATTTGACGCTCTCCATAACACAAATACCTACTGGTGCATTTCCCAAGTATGTCTCGTGAATATCAGACGGGGCCCCCTGATTCCCCGGGGCCCTAAGCGGCCGCTTACCTCGCCTATTGGTTAAATCCACCCCTGGTTAGAGGTCAATGTCAATTTATTTCTAGAGCACAACTTGAAAACAACTTGAAGTTGACCAAAGTGCTTTACATATAGACACATATAAAACAACATTCAAAACAAAACAGAGCAAAACAGTTTAAAGAGATTAAGTTAATACATTAAAAGCCAGAGAGAATAGATGTGTTTTTAACTTAGCCTTAAAATCTGACAATGTTTTAGCAGTTCTGATATACAGGGGAAGACTACTGTGGGAAGTCGTGGCCTAATGGTTAGCGAGTTGGCCTTGTAATTGAAAGGTTGTGAGTTAGAGTCTCAGGTCTGGCAGGGATTGTAGGTGGGGGGAGTGAATGTCCTGTGTTTTCTCCACCCTCAATACCACGACTGAGGTGCCCTTGAGCAAGGCACCGAACCCCCAAGGGCCCCCTGGGCGCCGCAGCACTGGCTGCCCACTGCTCCGGGTGTGTGTGTGTTCACGGTGTGTGTGTGTGTGCACTTTGGATGGTTAAATGCAGAAATACAAATTCTGAGTATGGGTCACCATGCCTGGTCGTATGTCACTTCACTTCATAATTTAGGGGCAATCATGGTAAAAGCCCTATCCGCTTCTCATTTTTAGTCTTGCCCTAGTCCTCTGATCAGATGATCGGAGAGATCTCGATGGATTGTGTAAGAGCAACAGATTTGATAAAGACGATGCTGCCAGTCCGTGTAAAGATTTAAAAACAATTAAAAGAATCTTAAAATCAATTCTATAATGGACAGGAAGCCCAATGATTAATATAGGATCTATTCCTCCTTCTACTGTAGCTAAAATGAGGAGTAAATGCTGTTCTGATCAACTACCACTCGATTCTCATGCTAAAACTGTCCTGAACCTCTCTAACCCAAGAAGACTTGAATGAATCAATACAGCACAATCTGAAGAGCGTGTCTTTGATGTCATTTCCACCGGCGTGTGTTCTTGCTTGTGTGTCAGAATGAGAGAGTGTTAAATGATACTTTGTTACAAACATATCAAAGACATGTCTAATACTGCTTGAGAAACACTGCAGGCGAACCGTTAATACTCAAACAGCGACCTGAGGGCCTTCGTAAGACCAGCGCAGAACAGATCTTTAGTCCTGAATGTGCTTGTTCGTCCTTGGGCTATTCAACAGAAAGAAAATGTGGCCTACTGTATGAGCTTAATCAATGAAGGTAGAAAACTGAGTGCACATGTATTAGATGGTGGATAATAACACTAACACCAGCATCACAGTGTCTTGGACTGAAGGTTGTTGAGATGTCAGCATTAAAGAGTCACTTCAAGAGTTCAGATGCAAAAGCCTCTAAGTGCTGTTTGTAATTTTCCTTCTAAAATGAGCTCCTATGTGTAGGTTCAGTAATTTGAATAGATTCTTTTCATTACCATTAATGTGAAATAACTGAACATAAACATAGGAGCTCATTTTAGAAGGAAAATTACAAACAGCTCTTAGAGGCTTTTGCATCTGAACTCTTCACTTATTTCATTATGAGTGAAGATCTGTTTCTCGCATTGCTTTGCTGCTGCTGGTGTCTGCCCAAGCCTTAAATTAATAAAGGTGAAGCGAAAGACAAAGTCTCTAGTTCAGTAAAATACAGGCTGTTCCATTCGGAAGAGAATGACTGTATAATATTGTAATGTTGTGGATCTTTTATGTCTACAGTGATTCCTGATCAGAAGCGTTTGTGAAGCCTCACCAGAGACACAGAACTTATGATTGTGAGCTCCACTAAAACCCCACAACAGAGAACAAGAGGATAAATCAAGATGTAGATCATGAGGGCTAGAAACATCCCATGATCCATCACTCCGCCGTTAATGAAATCTCTATTCGCTCCCGTTACTAAATACAGATGCTGTCTCCTGAATAAACATCACGATCAGCGTGACGTCACCGCGCGGTCCGACGTTCCCGCCTCTCAGTCCCGCCACACGTGACTCCCGAATCAAAGATCCAGTATGGCGGAGTCTGTCAGACGCCGTTTCTGTTGCTTCTGCGCGGTCCGGGGGAATTCAGATGACTGCCGTTAATCAGGTGAGCGAACACCGGACACACCGACAGCATCACGAGCCGCTGCTGCTGCTGTTCTGTCGCTGAGGTTCTACAGCAGCTTCCGTTAACGACGACCGAACAGATTTATAAAACCTCTTCTATCGAGATCAGCTGTTAGGATGGAAGCAGCTTGGACTGGTATTGTGTGATTGTTGTGGTTAAATGAGCGATGGCCAATGATGAGGTGGATCGAGATGGGCGGGTTAGACATGAGCAGCCCGTTTTGTGAATGAGGTTGAGGGAGGATTGCCATGACTCAACTGACACACACACACACACACACACACACACACACACACACACTCTCTCTCTCTCTCTCTCTCTCTCTCTCTCTCTCTCTCTCTCTCTCTCTCTCTCTCTCTCTCTCTCTCTCTCGTGTGGTGTGTTAAGGAGATGTTCAGATGCACTGGCGGTTGTTTTAGGATCAGATGCCTGACAGAAGGAACAGCAGCTAACAGATACATTTAAATAGATGGAAGATCAAAACAAAGCTCTAGCTAATGTTTAGTGCGTAGGTCATAGGCTGCTATAAGTAATCTTCTGTTAGATGTGTCTTATTTGTTTAGATGTTGATTCAGGAGATGGCATATGGTGCTTTATGATCTGTTTAGGCTGCGCTTTCTCGCTTGAGGGACAGTGGAAGCCCTGGAGTGAGCATAATGCTCTCCTCAGACTGTCAGGAGATTATCAGACATGTGCTCCATGACCGACTTTCACCAAACAGCCCAGCGCCCCAAGACACCCCCCCCCCGGCGTCCATCTGGCGAGGGCAGAAACACGGGTCACTTCTGGAGGAGAGGGAAACACACAAGACCTGATGGTCCGGAAGACCCTGAGATCACTTCAGATTCAAATAGCTTTATTAGCACGCCGAACGAAATCTTTACATTGCCAAAGCATTAAAGGTGCCATTGGTGATTGTCTTCAGAAACATTTTTTGTTATTCTGGTTGAAAGTCTCTTCACATCCTGATAGTAATCATTAAGTTAAGTGGTCTAAATGTATTTATCTGTATTTATATATTCTGTGGAAGGTGTAGGACCAAGAAATGTTCGTCCAATCAAAACGCTCGGTTCGAGCGTATTAATTGTATTTTCTACCTGTCTGTCAACGTATGTATTTGCGTACCTCTGCGCACCCTGTTCGCGCAGACACAATACGTCATCAGCGCGTTCACGCACGCTGTGAAGACACAGCGAGAATGGCAGACAAACATCAACAACCCGATCTTCCTTCCTGGTATTGTATTACTTTTATTAACTGTGCTATAAAGTTTTCTCACCGGTGAATAACACATGATGTAGCCCAGCGGTTCTCAATTCCAGTCCACGCGCCCCCCGCTCTGCATATTTTGCATGTCTCGCTTAGTTAACACACCCGATTCAGATAACCAGCTCGTTAGAAGAGAGCTACGTGCATGAACTGTGTTCCGATTGACACGCTCCCTACACAGTGTTCCTACTCCCTGAGCAGGGGAAATCCGTTGAAGTTTATTTCACTTCGGAACATTCACTCACGGATTTGCGCTGCGCAGCATCTTCACACACAGAGGAAACTTACTAGAGAGTGTGACATAATATAACTCTGTAAATAAATACTATTTAAATCCACGTCTCGCACACTTTAATGCCCTTTGTATGGAACATATACGCTCGCTTCGAACTGGAATCATGGCAGAATATCTGGTGATGTCCACTTCGCAGGGCACTTAATGACTTACGGTTGAATAGAACAACCGTTAATGTAGTCTATTGCAGTAATTAATGTTGTCTCTGGTATTCTGCTCTTTGAGCGTATGTGTGTTCAGGGGGCGTGGCTTTGGACGGCGATTGCAGGGAGGGTGGGACGTTCGCTTTCAGTGCTATCAGGCTAAAGTTAGCATTTTCCGAGATCTCCAGCTGCACCTTTAATAACACTATACATACAAATTCACAACATATACACACACACACAAACTAGACTTAAATATAAACAGTTGGGAATATAATTAGCAACAGAAATGTTTTTCAGTCTTATAATATTTATAAAGGAGGCTGTGCATATAGTGCAGTGTGAAGGTAGTTTTGTCCCGGTGGATGCTCTTTTGTCGTGACAGGACCTCACAGTCTTTGTGATGGATTGTGAAATGGGGATAGAATGTGTCCCTAATTTGTGCATAATTAGGGCAGGCTGTTAGAAAGTGCAGCTCTGTTTCTACTTCCTTTTCTGTGCAGCGTTTTGACACTTCATTCACTGATCCGTCATTTCACTAACAGAAGCTCATATCAGATGATATGAGAAGTGTTGGTGTTCACTAATTGCAGTATTTGAGTAAATAAAAATGATTGAGATTAAAAAATTGACCTGGTCTTCTGTAAAAACAATATAGCCAACACATTCGATGTCGTCGTCCACGTGAAGATGAGCAGCGGGTTAGTGGCTGCATGTGAGCTGTAATAACTCAGATCACTTTATATGAACAAAAAACTGACTTTCCATGTAAATAAGTACTGTCCATTGTGGGAAATTCCCCAGTGTGTGTGTGAGTGAGACTCTGTATGTGTGTGTGTCTCTGTGTCTCTGTCTGTCTGTGTGTGTGTGCGTGCGCGCATTTGTTGGCATTGCCCTTTGAACTGAGGAAGTTAGCCTGCTATTTTCTCTTCCACTGGCGAATGCGGTTGTTGTAGAGCTGCTCAAGAATGGGTCCATGTGAAAGGTCCCTTCTGAAGATGTGAAACCATTCATAAATTCCATTAGAGATGCAGAGCTTCATCTTAATGCATTAGATGACTTTAACAGCAGTGTCTGATGCTAATCTCGCTGTTCAGACGTGTGATGCTCTCTCTCATTGACGGTTTGTGTTTGATGTACAGTCTGTAAATAAGAGCTTTAGTTCACGGATCTCTTGTTTTCTAACAGCTGCTGGCTGGATTTGTCGAGACGAGGAAGAGAAACCGCTGCTGTGCTGGAACTAGATCTGAAGTTTTGAAAACACGTCAGCTGCTCCAAACATCATGACTTCCCAGAGTCATTCAGGTACGTGTCTCTGTGCGTCTGAATGTGATTTTCTGCTCGTCGGTGTAGTGCCTTTGGTTCTTCTGCTTGACACATGCTGTGTGTAATCAGATCTGTGAGCAGATGAAGAGGCTTCAAGCTGTTAGGGTTAGAAAAGGAGCAGAAATGGTCAAAGCGTCTTCACTGATGTAAGCAGGCGATCTGTGTTTGCGTATGAGTTTCATCTTCTGGCCTGAGCGCCGGTAATCCCGGATTCCTTTAATGATGTAATGGGTTTTCCAATCAAACACAGCGCAGCGGAGCGATCTCAAGCGCCAGTTACGCTACAGAAACCCTGCTGTAGTTTTACATTGATGATAATTAAGCATGTTATTTTAGGAATATTTTTGGGTCAGTTGTTTTGATTTGTCCAGTAGCTTTGTTTTAGCATGATTATGACCTGCGGTTAGCATTAGCAACCTTTCAATCAGTGAAGATTTAATGAGCATTTTATGAATTAAGGAATAATTTATGAATTAAATGTCACAGTGTTTTCTCTTATTTTGTCCTCTCTGTTCATAATTTTCCTTTTTCTAAGAATGTTCTTTATTATATGTTGACCAGAAACAGTTTTGCTTCTCGCCTATTCAGGTGCTTAAGATCCTGTATCAAGGACATTTAATGAATTGCATAATTTTGATAATCTCTAGCATCCATGGTTGAGTGTGTGAAGTGGACTCCCATCATCGGTCAGGGTTGGTCAGACTGTGGCGTCGTGAGGACAGACTGCGAGCTGATGAAAAGCGACAGGCGTAACTGCGGCGCTCTGATTGTCCTGTTTTATTAGTTCCATCCCTCTTCTGATCCGTGTCTCATGTTTATATTTATCTGAGGACTGAAAGCCTGCTCTGCTCCGCGCTGCAGCAGCTTAACTCGCTGCTATTTATAGATCCCGCACATGCGCAGAACAGACAAGTGTGCCGATTGTTTCTGTCCCTCCAGAAGACAGCAGATCCGTCCAGCAGCTGTTCCTCCGTAAGGCTCTGAACAAACGAAGGCTTCTCAGCGCCCCAGCCTCGTTTGCAGATCACGCATGGAAGCGTGCTGATTTTAATTGCGGTCGGTCCAGACAAACGAGGCCGAAGCGAGCCAGCGGGGTGAGCGGCCGGCGAGAGAGGAACGGATACTGGATGTTCTGCCAGCATTTGACCGGTCCAGTTACAGTCTACACAGAACCGTCGCTGCCATCCCACCTTTTGACATTTCAGTCATTTGTCTGTGTCCATTCCAGACACTGATGTAAAGATCCTAATGATGTCAGCTCATCTTCTGTACGCGTAATAGTTGCTGTCTGGTAATGAATGAATAACAGATCTTCTTTACAGTTTAAGATGCTGCAGCTATTATTGTGACAGTACGGCAACCAATGACTAGTAAATACTATAAATTCACAGAAACATTTTCTTACATTGTATTGGTGCTTTTGCACCGTGTTAAAACCGTCAGTCTCAGTGTCAGTATAGTTCATAATATTTGTTGAATATATTGTGCATTTTTTGTGGAGTTGATTGATATTTTTGCGGAGGCCCTGCTGTGTATAATGTGCTGTGAACAGACGATCAGGATGGTGTTTAAAGCTGCTGGACGTTCTGTTTCTTTCTCCTTTTTGTGGGCCAAGAAAGGCTTGTTAAGGTCCGTCTGATTATTAGCAGACTAGAAAACTGCCCCCTTTGACAGAAAGTGAACAGCACAGATGCTAAATCAGGATCTGACCCAGATCAGTGAGGATGTTCTCATATATCATCACCATTAATGTCACTGCCATGTGTTTTTACAGGATCTTTTTAATCCTGCCATGTATAATCAAAACATCATATATAACACAAACAATTTATTCACGTCTCATTATTTTCAAGAGCGAAATCTGCATATGGTATCTCTTTATGAGTGTGCATTAATACAGCAAAACATTTACCAGATAAAATGACCTCTAAAAATGTTATGGTAAGTCGTGTTTGTAAGTGGCATGCGAGAGACTAGCGTCTTCATTACAGAATGTGGAGCTGTTCCAGAGGCCTGATGAATGGACTTTGAGCTCAGAAGTGCTCTCAGAAGTGCTCTGTCAGAGTTTAATCAAGCCTATCTGAGATGACATGCTTTCACTCTCTCTTTCTAGCCTGCTAACGGACGCCGGTTAAGTTAAAGCACTTGTATGAATAAAACAGTTATTTACCTTTTCACATGAACGTGGCCACTCGTGAATAGTGTGTCGCAGTGATGTCTTTGCAGATTTTAGTGTTTTTCGTGCGAGAGACTGTACCAAGTGACCAACAGCGGGGTTAGGGTTAACTTTAGCTTGTAGTTCTTTAGTCTTTTTTAATGTAGACCTGTTGTCTCTAGTCTATAAGCTCGTCTTTGTTGGTCAGAAAAAACTAGGGGGTTAAACTTAAACTCTAACAGAGAACAAAGTCTTTGTTTGCCAGACAGAATGTCTAAGTGTCGAGGAGGCCTTCGTCAGCCTTCGTCAGCTGTGTTTCTTTAGGTCATCAGCTGGATTTGCCCACAGTGACACCCTGACATTTGGACTAAAACACATGTTAGTGTCAAGGTTGTGTGTGTGTTTGTGTTTATCACATCAGTATTACTTAGGGACATCCACTCTAAACCACAGCATCAGGATATAATGGCGTCTTCAATACTTTCTCCACCAGCGAACATCATTTATTGTTGCAGTCAAAGCCTTTGGTTGAAGTGATGTTGCTGTGGACAAAAGCAGCTCTCAGTAGATGGCTGAATGTTTGCTTTGGGAATTGCCGTTTTGCATGCCACTTTGGAAACTCTGCTCTATTCTGCTGTCATTTTCTTGACTACAACAAGACTGACATGTCGTTTTATTGTCTTGTGGTTTTCTGAAGGTGCTTTGCTCCATGAAACCGAGCTCAGGTTTCATACCTGTTGCTCTACAGGGTGATGCCTGACCACAGCTCTCTTATCAAGTTAGTAGTTCAACACATAGGCATGCAAAGTGATCCATTTAGTCATCTTGGTTTAAAAAACCACAGCATATCAGTTTCACGTATCAATTTCAGGCTATGCTTGTTCTTTATTCAAGCTTAAACATTGCATTTCCCATGCAAATCACAAGTCCACAAGTGTTTTCAGTCTGTATGGTCTTTAGGAACAGAGTAGCAGCTTTTGCATGTTCTTGGTCTGGGGCTTCACCTCATGAACGGAAATACACTCATTTCTGGAGTAATGTGGTAAACTTTTTTCTAACCTTAGAATAATGACGCTTTGGTGTTGGTCACATGTAATGTCGCTCACTAAAGCCTGCATGAGTGACTCATTTGTTCAGACCGCTGTATAAAATGCTTTTTCTCTCTGTGCACGTGTTTGTTTCGTACACTAAGCTGCAGGAGATGAAGTGGGCTGATTTGGGCCTCTGGAGTTTTACGTTGTAAATACTAACATGTCTCGTAATATTGAACTCGCTGCTCACCCTAACCGCTTTGGTTCATCAGCAGGCTTGTTATGAACTGTACTGTGTGTCAGAGAGCAAACACAATCCGTCGTGTAAACAGCAGCGGATCTGAGCACCTGGGCTGCGTCCTGCTAAAAATAGACACGCATATAAACAGAATTCCCTGATGAGCACGGCTCTGCGCTTGCTGCGATCGGGCCTAATTAGATGAACATCAAAGCAGTTTCCCGGGGGTTGTCTAGTCCTTAGAAATTTCCCAAAAATAGAAGCTTGTGGAGGATTTGCTGCCCTGGGGAAATCGCCTGTTGTTTTTCTCCCTTTCTGGATGGAAACCCGAGCCAGTGCTTCTGCTGTTGCGTTACAAAGGGAAAAAGCTGTGTGGTAAATATCAAGCTAATGATCGCTGGTAAAAAGAGCCAGAGATTGAACTGAGATTGAGCAGGCGTTGTGTCGAGCGTCTCATTGGAAGGAGAATGTCGTCTGCGCGTCTGCTTGCGTACTGATGATGCCCGCTGCACTGGTTCATGCCTTTCCTCCATCCCTCTCTCTCTGGGGTTATTTATAGCCGTGTCTTGCTGTGTTGGGCTGCTGTGAAGAAGTGAAAAACCTTTTCATGTTCTCTATAATTACCATCTGCTGCAGGAGAGATGGGGCAGTGTTGCTACTGCTGCTTTACTGCTCACTTACACTGTTATTTACCGCACTACTGCTCAGCTGCTGTCACTGGACTCACCCCAAAGGTCTCCATACTTTAAAACCTGCATGATTGTTGAGAACAGTTTAACATGCCACAGTGTAACAAACATTGAAGGAGAAACTGAATCACCAGCTGTCACTGTTAGAGAGGGAGAAATCTAGTTTTTCCTTCACTGCTTGATCATTTAATGAAAATATGAAATATTTACAATTTGTGTGTTGATTTGCAAAACATGTGTTTCCACAGAATGACTCTGGAGAATATTTTGCCATTAGTCACGTTCTGTCTCTGTCTCAGACTCTCAGATGGACCAGACTGTGGAGCTTCTGAAGCCGTCGGCGTTCGACCACATTCCCACAGGTAACTGTGCAGCACAGACAGCAGACACAACATGCTAAATACAAATAAAATGCTACTAAACATAGTGGATTGTTAGAATAGCCATATAAATTAACTTTTTTGACTGAAAGAAACACAACCTATATTTCTAGTTGTTCATTGTCAAATGTTGTGTCAGTCCAATCAAATCGCATGGTATTTTGGGACAAATTTATCTGTTTTTGGTAGAATCTATTTCAATTAGACAGATTTTAAGGACATTTTTGTTACTTTTTATGATAAACCATTTTGGTACCGAGTCGCCAGTGAAACCACTGAGGACAAAACCTGACACTTTGACCTGTAAAAATGAACCTGTTGTTCATCATGTTGGTCAAACATCAGCATCATCATCACTGTCATCTCCAGTGTTCCTGCACCAGCTGCCAATGTGTGAAGAGATTTATTCAGTTTTTCATATACATTTTGTTTACATCTCTTTTGTGCATAAATGTAGGAGCTGTGATGGATCTGGATTATTGTCTGTCATCTTTATATGTTATTTGTGTCTGTCGGTTTGTAATTCATCATTGTTTTCTTAGCTCTTTTAATGCTTTGTTTGGAGGTGTATGATATATTCATTTCATCCCAGTGTAACGCCTGGATTTAGCGCACTGAATTATAGATGAGGTCTTAAGCAGCGTACAGAGATGGAGACAGATGTGCATTAGCGTTTCAAAACAGCAGCGTGAAAACTACCGTAACGCTTAGTGAACTTAGACCAGCTCTTCTTGTGTCTGTGTTCAATCTTTACGTTGATTCCCCGCTGAACAATGTGTAATACAATATCATATTGTTTTGAGGATGCTCCTCAGTGATGTGTTAGAGTGTGAGTGTGTGTGTGTGCGTCGTGTTATGCTGGTACATCAGAGATGATGGTGGAATGATGCTTCTGGTCACAACTTAAGCTCTGTTCAGTGTCAGTGACCAAAAACATCACTGCTGTACTACTCGGCCCTTAGTTTGTAAAGCAAACAAAAACGACGTGTAGGGAAATGTGTTTGCAGTCGTTGTGCGCTGATCCTGTCGAGTCGAGTTGTGTAGGACTAGTCCAAACCTGCTCGCCTCTGATGAATGAAGCACACGTCACGCAGGCCTTCTCTCTCTCTGTGTGTGTGTGTAATTGCACTCAACCATTATTATTATTTTTTTGTTTGCAATTTGCAGAGTAACTAATGTTGCCAACAAAAGCAGCACCGCAATAAAGTAGCTCAAGTCTGCCGCGCCGCTGAGGAAGTTCACGTCTTTGAGACGCCCCTCATGTCTCACACTTCATCACAAAAAACAACACGATCTGCAGATCTCTGTCTTTGCACTGTCCTGCAGAAATGAACATCTTACTTTCTATGCTGGTTCTAATGGCTTGTTAATGTAGTTAATGACATGCTCAACAGTTTAGCCACTTGTTTAGTCTCCACAGATCTCCTGACAGAAACGAGATCGGCCGCCCCTCGCCTCACCCAACACCCATTAGTGCTAACGAGCAGAGACCAAACCATCAGGAACACACACATCAAAACAGTTCGCAGACATTAAACCACAACGCTGCGGCATTGTGGGCCTGAAATAGCCCAGTAATATGAAGCGAACATAACCAGGAGAGAGACAGAGACGAGGAAGACTACATGCAGCATTGAGCCATTAAGTTGACAGACGTCTGGTGGAGCTTGTTTGACAACACGAGGGCTTGTTCTGCGCTGGAAACAGTCAGACTGTCACGCAACACGACCCCCATCATCCTGGAAAGCTGAAAGATCGGCAGGGAATAACTGATTCCAGTTATTTGAGTCCAAATGAAGTCCTGTTAGAGCGTCAGGGTCATCCTGATTTCAGATCAGTTTTGTTATATAATAATAATAAATTTTATTTGAAGGCGCCTTTCAGAGCACTCAAGGACACCGTACAGTTAAGAGGTAATTATAAAATTAAGACAGCAATGTTAATATATGTTTGTTTGTTTATATATATATATATATATATATATATATATATATATATATATATATATACAGGTGCTGGTCATATAATTAGAATATCATCAAAAATTTGATTTATTTCACTTAATCATTCAAAAAAACTTGCAATGTATAACATTTCCACACAGACTGATATATTTCAGTAAGCTTATTTCTTTTAATTTTGATGATTATAACTGACAACTAATGAAAACCCCAAATTCAGTATCTCAGAAAATTAGAATATTGTGAAAAGGTTCAATATTGAAGACACCTGGTGCCACACTCTAATCAGCTAATTAACTCAAAACACCTGCAAAGGCCTTTAACTTTCAGTTCTGGTTCTGTAGGCTACAATCATGGGGAAGACTGCTGACTTGACAGTTGTCCAAAGACGACCATTGACACCTTGCATTAAGGAGGGCAAGAATAAAAGGTCATTGCAAAATTTACTTTCATCAGAGAACATAACTTGGACCACTCAGCAGCAGTCCAGTCCTTTTGTCTTTAGCCCAGGCGAGACGCTTCTGACGCTGTCTGTTGTTCAAGAGTGGCTTGACACAAGCACGTACCATGTCTTGCATACGTCTGTGCGTAGTGGTTCTGAATCACTGACTCCAGCTGCAGTCCACTCTTGGTGAATCTCCACATTTTTGAATGGGTTTTGTTTCACAATCCTCTCCAGGGTGCGGTTATCCCTATTGCTTGTACACTTTTTCTACCACATCTTTCCTTCCTTCGCCCTCTATTAATGTGCTTGGACACAGAGCTCCTGTGAATAGCCAGCCTCTTTTGCAATGACCTTTTGTGTCTTGCCTCTTGTGCAAGGTGTCAATGGTCGTCTTTGGACAACCGTCAAGTCAGCAGTCTTCCCCATGATTGTGTAGCCTACAGAACTAGACTGAGAGACCATTTAAAGGCCTTTGCAGGTGTTTTGAGTTAATTAGCTGATTAGAGTGTGGCACCAGGTGTCTTCAATATTGAACCTTTTCACAATATTCTAATTTTCTGAGATACTGAATTTGGGGTTTTCATTAGTTGTCAGTTATAATCATCAAAATTAAAAGAAATAAACACTTGAAATATATCAGTCTGTGTGGAATGAATGTATACATTATACAAGTTTCACTTTTTGAATGGAATTAGTGAAATAAATCAACTTTTTGATGATATTCTAATTATATGACCAGCACCTGTATATATGCAATCTTTTCACAATAAACCTTCTCAACAGCTCTGTTTCAGAGCTTTTTGTAACCCATTCTATATGTGTAAAATTATGATATATCATTCTGGCCTTCTATCAACACTTGTCTTATCCTATCATCTTTATTTTCTTTCTCTAGATGTGTGGGCAGTGCCCAGGCATATCCAGGTGAACTCCTCAGCAGTGGAGCTTCACTGGAGCCAGCCGCTCAAACCCAACGGCCTGCTCTCTCAGTATCGGCTGCTGCGTGACAGAACAGTCGTCTTCAGCGGTGACGGAGGAAAGATGAGCTACACAGACACTGGCCTTCAGCCCAACACCAGGTTCTATCTGTCAGCCATCTTTAACAAGCCATTAGCACTTGATTATCGATGACATTTAATCCTATGTGTGTCTTAAAGAATCCTGGGACTCTACAATAACAGAGCTCTTCAGTAACAGAGCTGCTCTGATACCAAATCATTAAAAGTTTTTAAGAGGAGTGAGCAGGGAGGCTAGCTAATGAGCAGCAGTGTTGGCTTGGAAAGTTGCATTGATCGTGTTCCCCTTGTGACTCAGGGTAGGACAGCAACAAAACTTTTCTGCTGTTGATGGACAGTGAGACTAAGATAGTTATACATTTACATTTACATTTAGTCTTTTAGCAGATGCTTTTATCCAAAGCGACTTACAAATGAGGACTATAGAAGCAATCAAAATCAATAAAAGAGCAATGATATGCAAGTGCTATAACAAGTCTCAGTTAGCTTAACACAGTACACGTAGCAAGGTTTTTTTTTATTATATAATAAATAAATGAAAACAGAATAGAAGAAGAATAGAGCAAGCTAGTGTAAGAGGCATTTTTGCTTTTGTTAATTGTATAATAAATAAAAAGAAAACAAATAGATATACAAAAAGATTAGAAAAGCTAGTGTTAGTTTTTTTTTGTTTGTTTGTTTTTAAGAAAACAAGCAGTAAATGAATAGAGTACAAGTCTAAAAGGGACCAGATTTTTTTTTTTTTAAGAATAAACTTAGAATGAATATATATATATATATATATATATATATATATATATATATATATATATAGGATTCCCCCCCCCTTTTTTCTAATGTACATTTATAAATAATTAAATATTATTACATAATTGCATTTTTATATTCTGTATAATAATAATATTACGTAATGTTTTATATTTAAGTTTTATTTAAAAAAAATTAAATCTTTCTTTCTCCCTCTCTATATATGTATGTTTTGTATATATTCAATAAATTATATATATATATATATATATATATATATATATATATATATATATATATATATTATATAGTTATTGGGTGTCATTTGTTAACATTAGTTAATGTATTAACTAATATGAACAAACAATGAACAATACATTTATTACACTATTTATTAATCTTTGTTAATGTCAGTTAATAAAACTAAAATGAAAATTAATTAAAGAATGAATTAAATGAAGATTCAGCAGCACGATTCATTTTTAATGAGCCGAAAAGAATGCACGTGACACCTCTGTTTATCAGTCTGCACTGGCTACCAATAGCTGCTCGCATAAAATTCAAGGCATTAATGTTTGCCTACAAAACCACCACTGGCTCTGCACCCCTTTACCTAAATTCATTACTTCAGACTTATTTACCCTCTAGAAGCTTGGGTTCTGCAAGTGACGCATTATTGTGCCATCCCAAAGAGGCACAAAATCACATTCACGGACTTTTACATTAAATGTTCCCTCCTGGTGGAATGACCTGCCCAACTCAATCCGAGCAGCGGAATCCTTAGCCATCTTTAAGAATCGGCTAAAAACACATCTCTTCCATCTTTATTTGACCCTCTAACTCTAGCACTCTCTATTCTAATTCTATTCTTAAAAAAAAAAAAAAATTGCCCCTTCTAGACTTTCATTTACTAAATGCTTTTTTCTTAAAAAACAAAAAAACAAAAAAAGCTAACACTAGCTTGCTCTATTCCTATTCTATTCATTTTATTTTTATTTACTATATAATAATAATAATAAAAAATAAAAAAAAATACCTTGCTACAAGTATTGCGTTAGGCTAACTGAGACTTGTCATAGCACTTGCATATTGCTCTTTTGTTGATTTTGATTGCTTCCATTGTCCTCATTTGTAAGTCGCTTTGGATAAAGGCATCTGCTAAATGACTAAATGTGAATGTTATTATAACATTGTAATATAATAAAATATAATTATTTGATTAAAATATTTGAAATATTTGTACATTTGTATATTAACGTTAAATTAAATCATTAAATTAAATTAAATATTTTAAGATAATTAAATAGGGCATAGGGCATAATTAAAGTATATAAATAGTAGTATATACATATTTTTTTAGATATTTTTAAAATATTTTAATTCATTTTTGTATTAGTATTTTGTATTATATTTGTAGTCAGTTTTGTGGACAAATTTTGATTTTAAATTAATATTTTTTATGTGCTGAATTTAAAAACAAAATCTGCTTAATGTTCTACTTAAGTAAATATGAGAAAATAATTTTCTCGATGTTGTAGAAATTTCGCAGTTTTGTCACTGCCTCGTTATTCATGAATATATTTGGTCTTAGCATCTGTGAAATCTGTTGGTTGGCTGTAATCAAAAAATGCACATAGGGACGCTGTGTGTGCAAAATAATTGGTTAGTTTGTGCAATATGTTGTGTAAATATTTGCAATGGTTCAGTCTCATAAGCTGCTTAAGATACAGGATAAATCTGTTTGTTTCATTATTTTACAATCAGTGATTCGTAGATTGTTCACTGCATTCTCTCACGTGTGTGTGTGTGTATATATATATATATATATATATATGGAGAAAGAGAGAGTTTGTGTGTGTGTGTTTAAACCTTTTTCAACATGCAAATCTATATCTTCCACACTGATTTGAACTGTCAAAACCATGTGTCTTCTGATTGGACAGTTTAGACAGGTCATTCGGTCACCTGACCTCCCTCTCATTGTCCCACTGCTGCTTTTGTTTATAGTGTAGCTTCAAACGGAGTCGGGGATAGCCATGACGTTTAATTTGCCGTAATTCCAGATGACCTGCCAAAAGGCATTCCCTTCTCCCGTGCTTATTCCTTTCCCTTTCTTCCTCCAATTTAGCCCTGTAAGGAGCGTTACAGTGGCAGACGAGCGGTTCATTATCTGGAGATGCTATAGGCTGATGTGGGAAACAGTTAAGCAGGGGGCTGGGGGGTGTTCTGCCAGCACTCCTGCTCATCGATTATTTATGACAATGTTGATTAGCTGTCACTTACCTCACCATCGTAGAAAGTCTCTCTGACGAGTGAAATATTAACCTTTCTCCCTCTGGGGAAACAGGTTAGCCGCTCGCTACCTCCTTTGATGCGCCACATCGTGTTTATTTGACTTAAAATATGCAACATACACAATGGCCGAGTTGGTATGCGCAGCTGTTCTCTGGCGAGACTCTTCACGTATTCTCTGATTAATATCGCTAATGCTTTTATTACACATGATGAGCACGGTATATAATAACTGATGTGACTATTTTAAAGGGGTAGTGCTGGAACAATAGTTAATGTGGAGGTATTAATGGCTGGCTGTGGAGTTTATGGCAAATTAAAAGCCTTTAATGTTGAACATGACCCACATACATTGCTAATGCACACCTTTGCACTGACACCCATCTCTGTTTAAAAGGCAAATCTATCTTGTGAAGTCATGTATGTCTTAAAAAAGCCTTCCGCAGAGTGTTTTTATAACCCACATCAGGCGTTAATACATGCGCGTACACACACACGCACACACACTCGCACACACACTCACTCGCGCACACACACACACACACACACACACACACACACACACACACACACACACACAAACACACACACACACACACACACACACACACATATATCCCTTTCTATTCATATGCATGTCCGTTCAGAGCATCTGTCACGCCTGTCACAGATCACAGTGGAGGGGCTGATCAGCATTGCATTAACAATGTCATCTGTTAAATAGTATCACACCATATCGATCCAGCGGGGACTTTTCCAATGAATCAAGTGTAATGTAAAAGCAGAATTACAAGAAGGCTTAGTCATCTTAGTAATTTTCTTTTCTCCATTTATATCAGAACTAAAATTGTACATTTCATGAGGGTTATAGCTGACTAGTTGACAAATTATACATTTATTTATTTGTTTGTTTGTTTTTTATTCTGGTGAAACCTTCTTTGAAAAGTCATGTTTTTTTATTTATTTTGTTTAAAATACTGCCAGTTTATTTTGTGATAATGACCATCTGTCTTTACAGTTACCAACTACTTTGTGGTCTCATTCATTAAATTTAGGCAAAATTTTGCTTGCAGAAAAGGTCCACTGTCTATTGTCAGTAGTATAGGGATGAATGAAACACCAGTCACACAGAAATTACTTTTAGCTTTTCGTTCAACAATGCGGTGAACAGTGTTTTATATTACTATGGATATACTATACTATTATAGTTTTTACAGTTTTTTTCATTATAGTTTTTGTTGTTAATCTTTAATTAGATTTTATTTATATATTTTCTGATTTCATTTTAATATGTTAAAAACTTTATAGTTTTGTGTTTTGGATTTTACTAGATTTTTTCAATATTTCTATGTAGTTTTATTAAGTTTTTTCAGTTTAAGTTTATCTAGTTTTAGTTATTTAGTACTTCAGCTTTAAATGAAAATGTCATATGTTGCTTTGGCAAGTAACAGTAATAAAATAAGTAGTTTTTTTATTTTATTTCAAGAAATGTTTATTTTAATTAAAATAATGATTTTTTTAATGGTTTTAGTTTTTGTTAATGATAACTTGGCGGGGAATCCACGTAACTTGAACCTGTAGTGAATTCTGTGTGGGGAAATCTTACGCCCCCATAAAATTTTGCCCATAAAATTTCACTGCACAATGGTAAATGTGATGGTTTAGGACACCATAAATGAACAGATTCAGAAACAAGCCACCATGTCGGGTTTTTTTTTTTAATTATGAAATATTGCAAAATTATTGTGTAATGGGTTTTTTTTGTGTGTTAGTGTTGCTATTTGATACTATGATTTCAACTTGGTTAAATTACAGTGTATTGTTTATTTTTTTAAATATTTTTGTGTTTTTTGTCATGGTAAGGTCTGCTGTAACTGCTACAAATTTGTAAAAAATTGCTCTATATGACATCATTCTGAACTAGCAATGTGAGTGATTATTTTTAGCTTGCATTCATGATTTTAAAGAACAATTGGTTTGTTACGCCGGTATTCACACCTCAATTCTGAAGACTCTGATGAAAGACGCACATCCTCAAATAAAACTGTGCTTGCTGTGAAAGACACGGCTTAATGGCAGAATCAATGCACCCGCCTCTCTCGCGGACAATGAATAATTAAACGCAGCGTCGACTCCCACCTGAAATGGAGAATCGCTGAAACACAGGCAAATTTAGCTTCTGTGACAGGAGACTTTTAAGCTAATAGCATAATTTAGTTTCGCAGTTGACTTATTTATCTCCTATCCATCTTTGCTTCACAGATATGTGTACGAGTTGGAGGCCAGCACCAGCGGCGGGAGCAGTCTCAGTGATAGATACGTCATTCAGACCCCCGTCTCCTCCCCGGAAAGGATTCCTCCTCCGTATAATGTCAGCCTCCACGGCCCTCGCTCCGTCTTTGTTGCCTGGTCACCCCCAGGTAATGTTTACAACCTAATGCACTATGCAGCCTCTCTATTTAGCACTCACACAAGGCTGATTTATCCCTGCTCCGGCCTGCGAGAGTGACGGCACGCGGGCAGGGATTTACGAGTGGCGTTGTGTGTAATTTACCAGGGGCCCAACATGGTCGTGGTGTACATGCATCAGTGCGGGCCGGACATAGATGGGTCCCACCAATCAATTAACATTCAAACCTAAGTGACAGCTTTTCCTACCTCTAGTGTGATTTAGGGGAGAGTTGTTTGAGATGCGCTCGCCCTTCACCTGCGTGTGTTCTGCCATCACTGTCCAATCGTGTCCCATTCATTCTCTCCTTCTCCGCTGTTGCTGTGGAGTTGAGGTGAAGTTCAGGTATTGGATGGGGTGCACCAATGCTGATCACGTGCATGTTGGCAGACTTATTTATTCATTAACTGTATATTTATTTAGTGGCATTTCAGCTTTCATGGTTGTACTTTGGATTCATCTTGAGATCAAGTGGAGACTGAATGAATAAATCACCGCACATGGAGCTTTTACAGAAAACAGTATACTAATGAAACAATGATAGATATAAAACCGAAATACATATAAAATTGCTACCACTTTTTTGCTAAAGTATTTTTATTAAACAATTGCAAAGTAACTATTAAATAGTAGCATCAGTATTAACTTAGTGCCATTGTTTTTTTTTTCGTTCACACTCATATGAAACAGTGGGAACTTATTTCATTTTAATGATTGTGTTTGTTCGCACGCTGTTCAGACAAATGGCTTATTTGGTATATAAAGTAATATTGTAATATTAATTACAATTATTGTTCAAAATATTATACTATATACTTAAATGAGTTTTCTAGTGTTTTATAATTCTAGTTTTATTGGTAAATGTTACCAATAAAACTTTAAGCATTTATGTATAATGCATTATAAAAGTAGTTTTAATGCATTAATTATGACTTGTAATGCACCTTATAAAGCATTGTACAATCTCGTGGATTATTGTCACCACAGTTAATACATTATTACACTTATCAGTTCATTGTTACACTATGCATAAATTCAGTTATAATTATTTACAACAAGATGTAATGTATTACAAATGCATATTATGAATAATTATAATGCATTATACCCATTTAATAACCCTTTATAATGCATTATACATAAAGGCTTTTTTATGCATTAATTTTTTTTATAAAATTAGAGTTCATAGTGTCATAGTGAATTGTAACTAGCAAAATGTGTTTATTAAGACCATTCATTATCCTAATTAGGTTAGTTATTAAGATGTAAAACACAAAGGTAGTGAACAGAAAATAACTTTTTTTTTAATTTGCTATCATTTTCTGGGGAGTTCTCCTTGGTGAGGCCATGCTGTGGTTCACTCAGTCATCCAGAGTGTGTTGTCATCGCTGTGGTCCTGCATGATCTTCTCATCATTTCTGTTTCAGACTGCAGCCCACCGGACTCCACTGATCAATCAATCACTCTGTTTACACTCTGAGACTGCAGCACGAGTCTCATCTGCACATCCCATTGTGCATGTAGCCTGAACGTTCTCCCACATGGAGAGCAAATGCAAACTCTCTCTCCTTCTCTTTCTCCCTGCGGTATTAGCTATGGTAGTTCATAGACTCTAGCACCCCAGACTGCTCTTATGCATACTTGCAGCATCTACCCAGCCCACCTGCTGCACATATGTGCAAGAGAGCATCTATGTGCAACATCTACCCTGTGCATGTTAGATCTGTGTGTATGTATTCACCCGTCATGTGTCCAAAGCACATCTAGGCGAATCTGCATGCACGTATTTGTTTTCCCTCAAAAAGGTGCAGGAGGGCGGGTGGGTGTTAAAGAGTGTGTGTGCATATTCGCACACTCAAGAGTGATTTCACAGGCTACATTCAAGCGGTTCTGATTGTCTGCCTCAGATGGTCCATCTTTTGCTATTATTGCTCCATTATGCCTCTCTCCTGTGAGAGGATCCCCTTAAACAACCTCAATTACGCCATAAGAGCCCTTAAACAGCCCTGATACCCACAGAAAACATTTACATAGGCCGGATCTTTTATTGACTTTACATTCCGAGAGAGGCGAGCGAAAAATCTATGGCTTCAAACTACAATATCTCACGCTTGGTTAAGTCAGAATGCAGAAACGGGCACGGTTTTAAGCTGCACCTGTGCTTGATGGATCAGATCTGATAGCATGTTCCTTTTCTTTTCCTTTGTGCCATTATTTCTTATTAGACTCTCATTCAAGTTGAAAGTGCAAAAACTCCAAAGTCAGTGATTAGTTGTAAATAATAGAACTTAGGGACCTGTGCGATTGAACTTCTCAGGCAGGAAGCTTTGATCAAAGCGCAGTCTAATTCCAGCGGGTTTTTGTGTCTCAGGCAAAAGACTACATCTGCTCAGGGAGACGCAATGAAGGAAGTTGAATAATTTAACTTTTTCATTTGTAAAGATAATCAGCCCGTTCTGAATACATCTCGGGTCTCATAAATGTTGAATAACCTATCAGCCTCCAGTTGCCTTAAATTATGAAAGGCGCTAGTGATGGGAATATTAACAAAGCGTGGATGCCGGGACTCTACATTCTTTAGTTCAAATGCATTACCGAAGACCATGTGCATGTCTGTGTGTTTCAGACAGCGGTGGGATAGACGGAACGGGGGAAGTGCCTGCTTGCCCAGAAGGATGTTGAATCAAGGGCAAAGCTTCCCAAAGTGTCAGATCCACTGTATGTCAGTCCTTGCACTGTATTACGAGTACATACCGCTCTTCGTATATTGTGATTGTGGACTGGGTGAGCTGATTGTGTGTTTGTTTTCATGCTGGGGTGGCACTAATCTTTTCATTTAGCTTGTCAGTTTAGTGAGTGGTTGCATTGGTGTCACATTTCTGCTTAAACAAGATATGATCGGATATCATTTAGTGAAAAGAAGTAAATGTGACTTTATGTTTCTGTTTCCCTTTAAGGTGTGTATAATGCAAGTGCCCCTCTGGAATATAACGTCCTGCTCAATGCAGGTACTGAGCGGCCCCTCATCCGCCCTGCTGGACCAGAGCAATCCCTGTTACTGCAAGGATTGGACCCCTATACCATGTACCACATTCAAGTACAGGCCTGTCAGCCAGGTACTCTGAAACCTGAACAGTGCAGACCTTAAGAAAATAGTCAGATAGACAGATAAGAGAAGAAAATATAGAAAACACAAACTGAAAAAAATATGATAAGAGGCATAGATCGTCTACAACGATCAGACCATTTGAGTTAACTTTATGGAAATTTGGCTGAAATTTTGCAGTGTTTGGCTTTGTAAACACTTGATGTGTCTATATCAGTATCTAAAATAAATGGGGGAAAATCAAGGAAACATATTTACAATTTGTCCTTTCTGTCTGTATACAGTATGTTGTATTAGTTGTGATCTTTATCTCTATGTATCAAATGCTTTCATGTCAATATTTGTATGTGCAGATGGTTGTGGTGTAGGACAGTGGGTGTCTGTTCGGACCCCTGAGGCTGCTCCGTTGGCTCAGGACCCTCCAGTTCTCACAGCTGCAGGTGCGGCTGTTATTGAGGTCCGCTGGAGTCCGCCACACAAACCCAATGGCCTCATCACTAACTACTTCATATACAGGTACAAAGCACTCACTCTCACATACGATCAACAAAACATCCTGGTATCTCATACCACGCTGCTCACTGCACAATATAAGACTCATTTGATCACACTGCACACTCATCAGGATTTTTGTCTGATAGGCTGTAGACTTGTGCCTCGGTACCTGTGGTAGTCTGTTTGCTAGAACAGGGTTATTTTGTCAACTTGATTAGCCTAAACGACTGACTTACTGTAGCACCCCTGATTTTAAAAATTGTAACACTTATATAATATATAATATAATGAATGAAACATTTAATGACTTATTTATATATAGATCTGAATAGAATTTTATATTTAATGTTTTTTTATATTTATTTAATTTGTAATTAATGATTTCAAATTAAAGATTACAATGATGTATTTAAAAATAGTAAATGCATTTTAAATTATTTAAATTAATTGTTTTATATTAATTAATTTATTATTATTTGAATTTACTTTAGCATTGCTGTTTCTGTCACAATCTCAAAAATCCCCTGCAGTTCCATTATGAACCACTAGGGGTTCAACACCTTTGCGCAAGAGTAGGGCCAGTTTTACTAACAGCTTGCACCAGCACAAACTGTCTTTTGGCGTTAAAATAGTACTGTCAGGTTATACTAAAAACGTGCAGTGAAGAATTAGCGCTGAAAAGGTGTGGACACAGTTATTTTTCTACCTGACCTTATTGAATATGCATTTCTAGGAGTTTCCCTTTCAGATGCAAAATTTATGGTAGGAGAGTATTCAAATGAATCACGCAACGCCTTTTACTAACGTTTGCGCTCATGAAATTACTGATATTTGCGCCATTACTTAACGCCCCAAAAAAAGCATGTCTTAAACTATTTTGCGCTTGAAATGGCTGCAATTTGTTGCTAGGAGGAGGCACCGCAGAGAACAGAGAGCGCATGACAGAAGGGAGAGGATTTTTTTCCACATGTAATTTATTTGGAATGCAAGAAGAACACGAAAATATCGTTTGCCAAGCTATGTTATTTTTAATTTGCTTCAGGAAATAAAAGACGACTCAGAACCTTCAACTAGGAGTCACGCAATACCAGGTCTATCAAAACTTCTTGCAACATCTAACATTTTTTTGGCCTCCGGTTCTTTTCAATGTTCAATGGCTTCTTTATTTCTTTATGCTTTATTTGCAACTGCTCTAATTTGTGCTGCACTTGGTAGCCTATATGTGACCCTAGACCACAAAACCAGTCATAAGTGTCAATTTTTCAAAACTGAGATTTATACATCATCTGAAAGCTGAATAAATAAGCTTTCCATTGATGTGTAGTTTGTTAGGATAGGATAATATTTGGCCGAGATACAACTATTTGAGTATCTGGAATCTGAAGGTGCAAAAAAATCAAAATACTGAGAAAATTGCCTTTAAAGTTTTCCAAATTAAGTTCTTAGCAATGCATACTCCTAATCAAAAATTTACAAAAAATCTTCATGGAACATGATCTTTACTTAATATACTAATGATTTTTGACATAAAAGTAAAATCAATAATTTTGACCCATACAATGTATTTTTGGCTATTGCTAAAAATATACCCCAGCGACTTAAGACTGGTTTTGTGGTCCAGGGTCACATATTGCCTTGGTCGATATGTAAATGAGATGTTGCGTCTGTGTTCTTTAATTTGCGCGTTGTTAGTAAATCACCCGCAGAAATTTCCACGCCCATCAGCGCTCTTTTGGAATTGTGCTCTCGCGCTAATTTGCCCTGTTTAGTAAAACTGGCCCTTAGATGAAGACATTTGGCACAGAAATGTTCACTGATAATTGAGTAGAATTTTCTTTCATACATTGCCTCGTAATTGACCCTTCACAGTGAGCTTGATTGATATATGCGATCTGACCAATCATAATGCCAAATCTGCCATTTTGTCCGGCAAACAATTCAGACAGGACAGAAGATTAACTTCGGTAGACTTAAATTTAAAGAATGCTGTGTATTGACATCTTTACGCGGTCGAAATAAAATACCTTCTGATGTTCAGTTTATTTTGTGTTTTAAGTAAATATGAAAAGATAATGGGTTCACGTTCCGCTTGAGCTGAGGCGCTGCAGTGATCTGTCACGTAACATTAAAGAGCCACAAAATGGTATTTATTGTTTGAATTTCTTAAAAAGTCACAAAATTTGAAAGCTGAGACTTTGTTTCATACCAGAAGTAACCTGCTCTGTCTTGTCTGTTGGTGTGTTGTTAGTTTTCTCTTTGCGCCGCAATGTATTTTTCTAGTAACCATGCTGTACTGTTTGAGCAACAGAAACGTCAATGAGTAAAAAAAAAGACTCGTCGTTAAATTGGATGGAAATGAAGAATCATCAGAATAAGAATGGAATATTGCAGTTGTCAGTACTTGAATAAAGTTGGTCCCGTCAGCATAGGGCCATTTTAAGACATATTTTGCCTCTGTGGACATGTTAACCAGTTCTTTTATTAGAACTCCTCTCTCAATCTCTGCAAATGCACTTCCATACAAAGATGCTGTCAGGCTAATGTCAGTGCAGAGCTTGCATGGGGATAAATGTGTGTGTAGATTTGAGTGCATGTCAGGGCATGTTTGAAAGGAAGGCCGGAAACGTAGTCGAACACAAACAGTAATTATGCCGTGACCTTGAGGTGAACAGGCCAATCACTGCTGGTTACACTTGTCAACATTTCTTCTCTAGTTCCTGTCTAACTGACAGCAGGAAAATGCAGAATGGAGTGTGGAGTGCTTATGTGGATATCAGCTGTATATCAGTGACTCTGGTATCTGAGCACAGAGAAGAGAGAGAGAGAGGCTGATCGGCAGCTCTAAATGGAAGATGACATTGCCCTGCTGACTTTGATTATTCCAGGCACATTCAGAGCTGTTTGAGAGCAATATGAAACAGAATGCCATGATGCTTGCACCCCGCACAGAGGGAATAAAGCTAAGACTGGCACGATCACATCAGAATGCTTTGCTTCGCTGTAACAGAAGCATCGTTCAAGGAGACCGGAGAGCAATGCGCCGGGGAGTAGCTAACTCTATCATTACGCTGCCATCATTGCCCTTATAGTCGGAAACAACACAGCCGGCCGTGCTTGAACCTTTATTGCTGCGCATCGTGAACGCCAATTTAAACCATTCAGATTTGATTTGAAGGATTCCAGCCAATGATCAGATTAAACCATAAATTGAGACATCTTCCCAACATTCTTGCTCTTGGATGGCAGCAAAAACAGTGTTTACGGCATCTACGTGATTGTGTGTGTGTTAGCAACAAGGTAAGATTTTAGTCAAGGGCAACGCAGCTTGTTGACCAGTGTCATTCATATGCAAGGTCAGATCAGTCTAAGCCCGCATAAATCTTAAGAAAATATCATTAGCATAGCCACAGATGCCAGGGCATTCCGACAGACGCATGACTGGATTTCATCTTAGCCCTGATTTGGGAGCGGGATAAACTCTGGCAAATACATCACATTCAGGGGGCAGAGAATTCACTCGTGGCTTAAAGGACTTGGTGTATTATTCTATCTGCTCATCTTAATACCGGCGATCAGCGCTGCGCTAAATGTAATCGGTTTAATGTGCTATTGTGTATGTATTCAGCTCATTGGAGGTTATCTGAGATTGTGAAGTGAGTGTACCCTCCTTAGGGATGTTTGTCCTCCATGCATTTAACTTATATTACACAGGAGAATGAGGTATTACCTGTGATAGTCCTTGGATGCTGTACAGAATTATTGTAAATCAGTTCCTAAGAATACATCCGTGTTCATATTGCATGCATACAGTTGATGCAGAAGATGCTGGTGAAACAATACAAGCATTGATGAACTACTTATTCATCTAGCTGTTACAGCCTCAAGATGCCAGACTTCTTAAATAAGTCATGTCATATGATAAATCAAATTCTTGTTGATGTTTTAAAGTAAAAGAGTTTGATTTATGGATATGTAAATAGATAGCATTGGGACTAATCAGCAAAAATGTCTCTGTTCAAAAATGCTGGATTTTTGACCTCATAAGGAGGTATCAGGAAGCAGGAATTTGAAAAAAAAATGGCATGACCCTTCTACAATCAAAGATGACATTTTCGGTTTGCTAATAATGAGTAAGATCTTTTATTATGCATCCCTCTTTGTAGTCACTTCATCACGACTGACCTGTGATCCTGCTTATGTCATATCCAGAATTCCCAAGAGTGTTTGTGTGTAAGAGTCCATGACCTTACATCTTATTCTTCTGGAAATAATTTTAAATTTGCTTTACTGGACAGGGTGTTTAATTTAGATCTAAGTATATCAGCGCAAACGTATGACAAACAAAATGCCTATTACTACGTTTACTTCCTGACTTCCTGAAGCAGAAGGTCTTGTGTTCCAGATGCAGTGTCGGTATGTGTGTGGAACAGACTGCTGATCGCAGCTGTGTGCTGTAGTTTAGCGCCATGGTGTGAGACGTTCCTCTCCCCTGCCCGCCTCTGTTTGGCTTTATTTTAATGCGGTGGGTGAGATTAGGCCGTTGCGGTGCGAGTGGGGCTGGCAGGGGCCACATTAGAGCGGTGAATGTCATTTTCTCCAGCAGCATGGAAGCCAGGCCTCTAATGTGGAGGAATTAACGAAGCTTGAGCAAAGCCCAGCGCTCTGCCCCTGCTCCTCACCTCCTCTGTGTGTTCTTCCTCATCTCTACAACCTTCCTTTGGCACCCCCACTGGATTTGTTTGTTTTGGGGCTTCATTTCTAACTGCAGCTGTATTTGAAGGAACTTTAAAAAAGACGCTTTATGCATTTTGTCATGTTTTCGTAATCGTTCATTCTATGGTAGATGAAGTATTTCTGGTTTTTCATGTAATCTTAACTCTGTTTCCTCCAGACGACCAACTGAAACTCAAGAGGAGCTGCTGGTGTTCATCTGGACCGAAGGTCCCCTAGAGTTCATCGATGCCTCAGATTCCCTTCTACCGTTCAGTGAATATGAATACAGAGTCACCGCTGTCAACGCTGAAGGCTCTGCCTCCAGCTTCTGGACCTCCGTCCGAACTCTAGAGGCAGAACCGCAGGGTATGGATGCACCCTCGGCCCACCCCACCAGTGCCTACTCTCTTCTGCTGAGCTGGACCCAGCCTAACATGCCAAACGGAGTGATCTCCAAGTACAAAGTGGTGTACCAGAAACTACCCAATGATCCTACGTTCAACTCCACAACTGTTACTGCTCTTACAGTTCTGGTAATACTCTTTTCTCTCATCAACTCGGTATGCTGTCCAATACATTGTGTGAGAAGTTATAAATGAACCATGTGCAAAGAAGCAAGACGATTGAGTAATGATCCATGAAATAGCACCCACAAAATATATTTTGCACAAATCTATCAAATGAATAGAGGCAACACTTTTTTTCCTATTATTAGACAGAAACAAGAATCAAAGAAACTGTTAAAATTGTTAAACTATGCTATCATCTCTGAGAGAAGTTGCACAGATATGATGCTACTTTCTTTTTTTAAGATTTCTTTTTGGCATTTTTGCCTTTATGATGATAAGACATTGTAGAGATGACAGGAAGCGAAGTGGGAGAGAAAAAGGGGGACAGGATCAGGAAAGGCCCTCGAGCCGGGATTCGAACGCGGGATGCTCGTAGCGCAACAGCGCTCTATTTCGGCATGCTGCCCACAAGGGTATCAGTGGCAACTATCATGCTTTTTTCTGAATGTGAAAATAATATGATATATAAGACAATGTAGGAGAGACTGGGGCTAGCTGACACAGGGTTTACATCAGTGAATAGTTCTGAAGGTTGGTAAATTTGGGTAAAGTCATTTTCTGTGTAGGCACATATCTTAAAATTTTGGTTACCAAAAAAAGCTGTTGGAAATTTTCCCTGTTATTAAAAAAACAAATAGTTATTTCCAGTTATTAAACACAAATAGCTGAAGTCATTTTGTCACAAAAAAATGAGGTAGGTTGTGACAACGGCAATTAAGTAGCCTATTGTAGACTTTTCAGCAAAATTTAAAGAGTTTATTAATAATGAAACACAAAAAAATATATTACACAAAACAAATATAAACATGCAATATTTTAATTAATAAATTGTATACACTATTGTTTAAATGTTTGAGTTCAGTGAGATTTTTTTATCACTTTTAATGTGACGCTAAATACTGCTTTGTCATTCTAGGATGACAAAAAACTTTTTAAAAGATATATAAATAGAAAACATTTTTTTAAATTGTAATACTTTACAGTATTGCTTTTACTGTCTTTTTTTACTGTCATGTAAATGCAGCTTTGATAAACCTAATGTTTCAAAAATAAAAATAAATAAATAAATAAATAAATAAAATTAAAGAATCTTACAGACCAAACCTTTGAACCGTAATTGTAAACATTTAAAATGATATAATGAATCATTTAAGAAAAACCCTTTATTTTGAGCCTACTTTAAGTGTATATTGACCCATTGTTGTGTGTTTGGCTGCAACTGCTTCTAGTTCTCAGCTCAGCTTCAGCACCTGAAGTTTCCAGCATCAGCATCTGTCTGAGATCATTCATCAGCGATCAGCCCATTGCTCGCATGTTTAAACAGATTCCTCATCCGCTGATGTCTCCACCTATAAAAGTAACCGCTGTGATTCATGGCGTTCTCATGTTTGACACCGAGGAAAAATAGTGTGCTGCTTTCCTCGCAGATGCTCACAACTGCATCATGGCCAAATTAAAGGCTTCAGCTTGAGCTCCTGTTCAAAACAAGTGTGAACAGAGCCAGCTTGCCCCCTGATAGCAGCAACACCATAGGGGAAAGAATCCAGAACCCACTGAGGAGTTCAGCTTCTACCACAGAGCGCCAGATAGATGCCTGCCTAATAGACAAATTAATTATTTTGATAGCAATTAATGAACGTCATCCAGGATAGGCCTTTTATCAGCACCCCTCTTTTCTTTGAGAGTAATTTACAGTTCAGCTTCTATTCTCTTGGCAGTCCTTTCAGGTTTTCTTGACCTCCAGAGGTCGGCTTCAGTGGTGAACGTGTGACGTCAGATTGCAGTTAATCAGCTTGTAATTAATTTTCCACGTGTCCTCAGCCCTCTTGAGTTATGACCCTTGCCTCCTAATGGCTGATGCAAATTTATCATTTTGCAAATTGTACATTTTTGTGTAATTTTATAGTATAGCTTATGGTTAAAATTTGTATTTTTATACAGTATTTAACATATAATGTGAATTTTGTATGAATACATTTTTGGAAATAAATATTGTGAAATAGAAATAGCACTAGTATTTTCAGTTTTGGATTTTTAGATAGAACCAAGCTAATTACTTGTGATGTAAAGAAAGCAGTTTACAATATAAAGGTTCATTTACCCATACTTCTCTGAGTTTTTCCATGGTCATCTGCTGAAGACACTGCCCAATCGTATAACAGCTGCCACGGGGAAATTGTAGTGTGGGTATTAGTGCAATTTCTCACGGCTACATTTATAATCCATCGATCCTGCAGAATCTTTTTTGGACACTGACTTTGTGCTATATCAGCTGTCCGCCTGCCATGTCAATACTTGGCCTGCAGTGGGGCATCATATTGATTTAGATGTTGCCAACTGTTGAGTGGCTACAGGTTAATGTTCTCTGGTGGAGTGAAGTTGTTTTCATGTCTGAGAATGAAGGATTATGCAGAGAAAAAAAACTTGTCATTCCTGCTATAGTTCATGCACTTGTAAATCTCACAAGGAAAAATCCTCAACAAGCAATATATTATATTATATCAGTTTATTTTTATATATTATAATTTAATAATAGCTGTACATGTTATGTAGCTATGAACTAGAAAACCTATACGTTCCGATTTGTTTTTTAATATTATATATTACATAATATTGCATATTTTTTAGAATATTATATTATATTATATTATATTATATTATTCAGTACACTTTATTGTCCCCAATGGGGAAATTTGTCTTGGACCCTGGAGCCCGCATACACATTATATTATATTATATTATATTATATTATATTATATTATATTATATTATATTATATTATAACTATAGCTATTAAAAGAATTTAATTAAAATAATAAATTAAAAGTAGTTTTTAAAAATGTATTTTATTACTGAACAAATTCATTGAACAAATATTTAAAATGTTTTTTAACCCATTTTAACTGATGCTTTTAAGATTGGATAACTTTATCTTGGTTAATTATACATCAGCAGAATACACCGTTGTTGTTGTTTTGATATTTTAATTAGCCTTTTGTATATTTTGAGTTTTAGTTTAGTTTTGCATTTTTAGTTTTTTATATATATATATATATATATACCGGTATTTATTTAGCTTTAATTTCAGTTTTTAGTTTTAGCAGTGTTAGGACTTCAACCTAATCATACTTATTTCTGTTAGTTGCCTGTGAAACATTTTTAATTGTTATTTGTTATTTTAGCTTTATTTAAATTACCAGAAACTTTTTAGAACTTTTTAGATTTTTAATCTTAGTTAATGATAACAACACTTGAATACACTATTAAAACCAAATGTCTTAAAATCACATGTTGTTTATTTGGAATGCAAAAACATATGTGGCATCCATATTGTTGAGTCCTTACCAGTTAACACGCTGTAGGTATCAAATCAGTCCAAAAAGAGTTTGTAGTTTAGAAATCATTGCTTAGACACGTAGTATGTGGTGACGAGTCAGATCGTGGAGCAGATGGTGTAATGCTGTTCAGTAGTGCTTTAGCAGAGAGTAGAGCTTGTGGTCTAATGTGGTCTGAGCATGCCCATCCTCTTTTTATTTTTGTTGGTGGGTGGGGCTGCTATTGATCCCTGGCTGTGCTGTGTGCCGTACCTCGTGCCAGTGTGTGTGATTAATGTGGACGTCATGGCAGCGGGACTGAATGAGGCTACGGAGCACAGGCGGTCTGAGCCGCCAAAAGCTTCCTCCCTCACCATGTGTGCAGACGCCCCTCATTACCGAACACTTAT
>JAFVLL020023493.1:7500-10811 GCA_021397915.2 Tor tambroides | reverse complement strand
TTCCTGTAAGGGGTAGGTTTAGGTGTAGGGTTGGTGTAGGGCGATAGAAAATACGGTCTGTACAGCAGAAAAACCATTACGCCTATGAGAGTCCCTACAAGGATAGCAGAACAAGTGTGTGCGTGTGCGCCCGTGTGTCTGTACGCTTGTGTGTGTGTGTGTGTGTGTGTCAGCATTGTCTCTGGGACGGCTCTGTGACGTCATGAGAGTCAGAGAGACGGTGTGAGCGCTGACAGAGCAGCGTTAGTTAGAGAACGACTGCAGCGGAGGCAGACAGGAGCTGCGCCACAAACACACACACACAGATAACAGACAGAGAAACACACACAGAAACACAGATAACACACAGACAGACGTGCTCGTGCTGCAGAGGCGTGTGGTGAGCTCAACTTCATTCTGCATCTGACCTGTGCCAATGTCTTTGTCATGATTGTTTGTTTTGTTTTCTGTTTTTAGTGTTTGTTTACTCTTTGTGTTTGTGTGTGTGTGTGGAACCTCTATCCACGTGTATTTGAAGATCTTGTGTGATTGTGCTGCTGCTTGTTCATCAGTAGTTTTCTGTAATTTAGCAGCACTGAAAGTAAAAATGTCATGTCAGAGACGTTTCTGAGATGGACACAAAAACACGTCCCTCTTGCTGGACTTGAGTGTGTGTTTGCTTACGTGACGCCTGTCAGCAGCAGTGGGTTGTTTACTGCTGCATGGCTCTGATCTGATGTTGTGTTTTCTGTGGCCGAGTCTGATCTGATGTTAGTCTTTGGGGCTGTTAGAGTCCGTGTCTCAGTGTGTTTTTGTCTTGTTTCTGCAGTGGAGCTGAGTTCTGCTCTGCCCGTGAGGGTTCCTCCTGCCGCCATCCCCATGGACCTGCGTGTGGAGCAGACACAAGTGCTCAAACACAAGCAGCAGCTGCAGCGGCAGATCCTCATCGCCGAGTTCCAGCGGAAACACGAGCAGCTCTCGCGCCAGCACGAGGCCCAGTTACAGGAGCACATGAAGGTCAGGACTGGTGGGATACAGTGCTTAAAGCTGGTCAAAGTTTCTCAGCCGTCACTTTAATGAAAGCTTCTATGAATCGACTACCACACTTACGAAAGCCCGGTTCAGACTACACGGTTTTACCCTGATTTCGGCACGATGTGCTGGACGTAGGGAGTCGTGGGGACAATGGGCATCAGGACGCACGATTCAATCGTTTCATCTCGTGTAGTGTGTCATAGTGGAGGACAGCCGATGCCAAGTCTGCGACGCTTCACGACGTCAACACAGAATGTCTAGCATGTTTAATTTTTTTTTCGTCATCAAGCAGTCAAAATCGTATAATCTGGCACAGTGACTGTCGTAACTGACAAACAAAATCGTGTAGTCTGAACCGGGCTTAAATGCTCCAACGCTCTACAGCACACTGACTGTGTAATGCATGCATGCGGTGTGTGTTTAGAGCTCTTCATGTGATGCTGGGTGTGTGTCAATCACATCCTGAGGTCTCTTCATCTTTTAAATATGTAGTGTGATATTTCTACAGGTTTGCTGCACAGGTTGTGAAGGGCTTTACTGTAAACGTTACTGCCGCTTTCAGTCATTCGGCAGGAGTTCACTTCCGCTGAGCACAAAATGCCCTGAAAGAAGAGAAAACATGGCCGATGTCCAGTTAAATGAATCAAATCTTGTGCTGAACGCGGTGGACGCTCCATTTTGTTGACTCGGTGAGCTGGGAAGCGGTTGGGCGGCCCGCAGTCATGTTCTCGGTCCATTGTACACACACTAGTGTTTATTAGTGTACTGACCCGGCTGTGGGTTCTGCTGGTTAGGGTTAGGTTAGCTGTTTGTGGGGCATCCAGACCCAGTCAGCAAAACTCTGCAGAAGAAAATGAGTAAGCAATGCAATAAACTTCTAAATAATTGTATTGTGTATAATATGGAAGTACCAGTCGATCACCACCAGCCGTTATCAGCCGTTCATCTTGTGATCAGATGATGGTTAAAATCAAGACCTAGTCGTATGGATTTGTAGTCATGTCGCAGATCGCAGGTTCAGTCTGGAGTAACCTGAGCTGATCTGCTCAATGGTGATGTGTCATGAGTTGCTGCTCGCTGGGTTTGACTCTGACACCTGACAAATACCCCACATCAGCCAGTTGTTAACCCGTGTGCTTGTTTCTCTGACCAGCATCAGCAGGAGCTTCTGGCCCTCAAGCATCAGCAGGAGCTGTTGGAGCATCAGAGGAAGGTGGAGCAGCACCGGCTGGAGCAGGAGCTGGAGAAACAGCAGCGCGAGCAGAAGATCCAGCTCCTCAAGAACAAAGAACGCGGACAGGAGAGTGAGTACATTATCAGTTTTTCACTGCTACTTCTAAGTAAGAAAATCCACTAATAATAGACGTCAGTTACACTGAAATATTAAGAAAGCTGTGATCAGCAGTTTGGTTTGACTCTCTTTGACGGCGAGCTTTGGTAAATCTGCTGTGAACAGGTGCGGTGGCCAGCACAGAGGTGAAGATGCGTCTGCAGGAGTTTGTTCTGAATAAAAAGAAAGCGCTCGCTCAGCGTAGTCTCAACCACTGCATCTCCAACAACCCACGCTACTGGTACGGGTAAGAAGCGTCACATGTCTAAGAACATTTAGTGTTGGGTCTGCTGAGCTGTTTGTCACTCGGATCAATGTTTTCATCCGTTTGCGCTTGAATAACTGTGTATCTGCTTGACAACTAGATAAGATCAATCCATCATTTCTAAACAATTACATTTTGGAAGATATTGAAGAGGAATCCAGCAACATTTGTGGTGTCAAAATACGCTAACACATGGGCTTACTGGCTTTAACGTGTCAGGCAGTTCATAAAGATGGGGAAAGTGCAGGGAAAATGGGATTTGAACCTGCAGCCTAACCCTAACTCACAGCAGTGCATAACTACAGCAATTCACGCGGCTGAGCTTTATTCTGGTGATAAAGCTGGAGAGACTGTATCAGTGTCTGTTCATTATGTTTGTTTTTCCCATGGCTTTTCCTCTTTCTCACAGTCTGTCTGCTTTTTCTGTGCAGGAAATCTCAGCACAGTTCTTTGGATCAGAGCTCCCCTCCTCAGACCGCTGTCAGTACCTACAACCATCCTGCCATGGGCGTCTACGACTCCAGAGACGACTTTCCACTGCGCAAAACAGGTGCTTCACGCTACACTCTCCTGCTTTGAAGTATTTGAAGTGACGCTGGAGAAGATGAAGGCTCTGTGTGGAGATAACAATATATCATCTAATTATATTGTGTTATCAGTCCTTCTGCAAATTGACAGGAATAGCGGCTCTGTTTTGGTGAG
>JAFVLL020023493.1:0-5000 GCA_021397915.2 Tor tambroides | reverse complement strand
GCCAAAGCTCATGTAGTGAAAGGCAGCACAATGAGTCTCTGATAAATGCACAGAGAATCATGTGTGCTGCAGTGATGCTCATATCAGATGTGTTTGTTCTGTGATGATGCTTACAGAATCTGTAGTATTACTAGCATCTTCACTTGTCTTACACCGTGTCGTAACTACACGTGCCGCGACACGCGATAAAAGGTATCTTCTCCATGTTAATCGGAGTTTTTGTCCTAATTAGCTGCGACGGCAACATGCAAAATTTCTATTTTAGAAACGGTTTCTATTTCCGCGATGTTGCGGCTGAAACAACATACAAACTATATGACAGTGATAATCTCTCGTACTTATTATGTGCTGTATTCAAAGTTAATTGTGTCTATGTGAGTTTGAATATCATTTTGCGTGACATTTATAGCCATACTGAGCCATACATGGCAACAATAGATAGTTTACCTCAGATCTTGAAATTAAATTTAAGCAAACATGTACGTTAAAGCTGTGAACTCCCTGCGTCTGGTGTGGACACATAAATTGCTTGTCACTGTAATCTTGCGTCACGTGTAGTTAGGACACGGTGTTATTAGATCAAACCTCACTCTGAATGAAACATGCACTCTGTTCAGTTTCTGCTTAAAGGGGTCCTATTATGCTTTTTCACTTTTTGAATCTTAGTCAGTGTGTAGTGTGTATGTTTGGGCATAAAACGATCTACAAAGTTACAAATCTCAAAGTCCACTCCAAAGGGAGATATTTCGTTTTTAAAAAATCTCTTTTCAAGAACTACAGCGAACGGCTCGTTTGGACTACAAAGTTGTCTTCCTCAATTTATGACATCACAAATTGTAAATCCCGCCTACGGAAATTCGAATGGTCGGGGGGTGGGGTGAACGCTTGGTTGAGCTCTGCACGTTTCAAAATCAAAACCCGGTGCGGGTGTTTTCATATCACTGTATTTCTGGTGGAAACCAACTGTTTTCAGAAAATGTTGGATGTCATTTTCATTTCATCTTGCGTAATGTCTGATAAAGCAGCGTTTGTGAGCGGAGCTCTGTTTTGTGTATAGAGTTACCGGGGAAACCTCGCTCTCTCCCGCTCCAACAGCGCCTCCTGCTGGAAGAGAATTTGCTGCCACAAATAGTGTAAATCTGTGGGACTATGGTATAAATAAATTCAACTGTATACTGTATAACAGTTTCACTGCAATTCATGTTATAATGTTATAATTAAAGAACAATAAACATAATACATACTACCATTGCACTTATCTGTACATAGTCAATGCAGTTATTTTTAAGCTGTTGTTGACATCCCATCTAAAACGTGATTTAGCCAAAAAAAAAAAACACACAACAACAATAACATTACCACTTTAATATGTCTTGCAATATCCGTGCGTGCAAAGGTTCTGCGCGATCCTCTTGTTCAATATTCTCGAGGTCTGAATTGATATAGCAATATTGATGAACTTGCTGCTTTGGCAAGGGGTGGGGCAATACTGAAACACCGTCTAAACTGTTCGCCAATCACAACGCACTGGGACAGCTAACCAATCACAACACATTTCGTTTTTCGGAAGGCGGGCCTTCATCAAACCCGGGACTAATCGAGTCGTTTGTGTCAGGCTGGGGAGAGAGGTATTGTAATAATGTAAATTATATGAAAAATAATGCGATTATCGAACCACCAAGCATGAGAGCATGTTCTAGTACACCCCCAAAACAAAATCAAGACTTTGTAAAAGAGCATAATAGGACCCCTTTAAAGCGAGGCAGTGCGTGAAAACAGCTTGTCGTTGTGTCTGTCATTGCAGCGTCTGAACCGAACCTGAAGCTGCGTTCGCGGCTGAAGCAGAAGGTGTCGGAGCGCAGGAGCAGCCCGTTACTGTGCCGCAAAAACAGTCCCATCAGCACGCTCAAGAAACGCTCTCTGGACACGGCAGGTGATGCTCGAGACACGCTCACATGTGCTGGCATGAACGCGCGACTGTTTTCACACAGACAAACTCTGTCTCTCGTTCTGACGTCTGTAGATTCGGCGTGTAGCAGCGCTCCTGGATCTGGACCCAGTTCCCCAAACAACAGCTCACACGGAAACCTGTGCGAGAACGGCATCAGCGTGACTGAGGTGAGGCTAGTTTACTGCATTAATGTGACTGTGTGTTTGTGTTTGTGTGTGTGTGTGTCTGAGTGTGTGTGTGTGTGTGTGTGTTGTAACACAGAAGAAGAGTTGTTTGTCTCGTGGATGATTGGGTTTATTACACAATAAAATTCCTCTCTTTCTCTACATTTCGCCTCTGCTCTAGCTTGTTTCCCAGTATAGCTTTCTAATAAAGCTGGCACTCTACACTATGAATACTGCTGGCTCTGTGGTGAATTGCTTATGCTTGTCTATTGTAAGTCGCTTTGGATAAAAGTAGGATGTAACGATTAGGGCTGGGAAAATAAACAGATGCATCGCGAATCAAGAAATGATTCAGCATCGATTCTGAGATTTCCCGAATGCATTCTTTCTGGAGTCTATTCTGAGCTTAGTTGTGAACAGCAGATGGCGCTGCATGCTTCAGAAACAGCCGGACTCTGCTTGTTTCCAAATACTTACACCTAAACCTAAAATCTATCCTAAAATAACCATTCATAAGAATCGTAAAGGTTGAAGCGAATTACAAGGGTGTTCACAGTGGGCTGTTTACGTTAATCTGGGGTCAGGAAAGCATTCTGAGCCGAGGTGAGATTACAGACTCAGCCGAACACACAAGTGCTCTTCAGCGCTCTTCTTCATCAGTGTTAGAGTGTGCAGATAAAAACTAGGGTAGAGCGCCATCTGCTGTTAAAATATAGGCTCAGAATCCATTACAGAGAGCATCGCAATGCATTGGGAAGGTCTCAGAATTGAATTTGCATCGATTTATTATCGCAGCCCTAGTAACGATGCACCCAGAGTCGGCTGAAAATCGAAATATATAACGAATCAAATCAGTTGAGATGTTAAATGAATCGCGGGTGGGAATGAGTTCATATGAATGTATCTCTGAGGGCAACTGAGTGTCTTTAGAAAAGTTTAGATGGTGTTTTCTTTTCATCTTGCCTCTGTATAACACATTAAAATAGTGTTTGTAAGCGCCACCTGCTGGCAGAGAGTGAATCTGCGTCTCCTTCAGCTCGAGTCGTCTGCTGTTTCGGTTTCGTTCAGATGTTTTATGCCGTATAGTTTAACTAAACTAAAGTCAGACCATTCTGTTTTTGCTTCAAATTTAAAAAATTTACAATCCAATTTAGATTAAAATCTGCTCGTGCCGCACGTATGCAGAATCTTTGTTTGGATCGTGATTAAAATACAGTGGTTGCCTCTAATTTCAAATGGAAAGAGCACAGACAAAGCCTTAGTTTATATTAAGAGATTTCTTTCGTGTTATTCATTTGATTTGGGGTTTGTTTTAAAATTACAATTTAGTTTTGTTATTTCAATTTCACAAAGAAATGTTTAGCAATTTTGTCTGAGAAATAAGACACATTTTCATTTCTAATTTGTCTTAAATCTCATTTTGTTTAAAAAAAATTGTGAGAAAATCATTAGTGTATTTAAAATCAGTATTGTGAATTGTTTTGCATCATGAGTTGAGTGAATCATTACAGATAAAAGCTGATGTGTAAATGTGAATGTGCTCCAGTCGTCTCACAGGCCGGCTGGTCAGGACGGGTCGGTCAGTCAGCTGTCTCTCTACACGTCTCCTTCACTACCCAACATCACCCTGGGTCTGCCGGCCGCTGCCACCAACAACGTGAGTGTTCAGATCTAACTGAGCTTGAGCTGTTTTCACAACGGGTTAGAAACATTCACTTAACTCAGGACAGATCCTCTGTAGTTGTCTGATTTGAGTAAGTTTTGCCTTTCAAGTAAATTTGTTTTTAAAGGAGGTTTAGATATTTCTACCGAAACATAAACAGTAATTAGAGTGTAACGCAGCAGCTCGACCTTTAATGAAGAAATATTATTCACAGTTAATACTGTACTGATCTGATATGTGTGTGAGAAACGGTCATCATCAACCTGTAACGTGTATTTGTCCACCCGGTTAGGAGCGTTTGGTCGGCACTCATCTTCATTTTGCTTCGTCATGTGATGCTTTGAAAAAGGCTCAGTTTTATTTTGTTGCTTCTTCAACAAGGTGACGTCTACACAGCCTGACAGCGAATGTTTATCTGTGACCGGTTTACCCATAAGCACTCCGTTCCTCGTCGCCTCTCACCTGCAGTCATTTCTTGGCAGTTCGGATGCTGCAAACTCCCACAATGCACTGCTGCAGCACATGGTCCTTCTGGAACAGGCAGCCCCACCGAGTCCTTTGGCCGCAGGTGAGTAGAGCTCAGAGTTCTGAGTTTCTGTCCTGGTTTAGTAACAATGATGCAGTCCATTACAAACCTCTTTATTTGAGTAATAGCTACTGGCCCGGATCGCTGAGCGTTTCCCAGGGCCGCTGTCAAAGCGTTACATAAACCTGGAATGTGTGAACAGTCCGCCGTTCATAGCAGCGCTGTGGTGCGGCCCGAGTCAGGGGTCCGTCTGGTTAATTAGATCAGAGTTGCTGGCGGCAGGAGGTCAGAGGAACACGCTGTGCCAGGCAGAGCAACGTCTTCATGCCAGACCAGGCCCAGAAGAATACGCCTCTAATTATGTGAATGGGAGCAAGAAGTGAAACAATGAACCTGGGTTAGCCACGCATGGACGGTCGTGACGTCTGTGCAGAGCTCCCAATGAATGAACGTATTATGCAGCGTGTTTCAGTGTCAAGCGGTTTTGGAGCCTCTGTCGAACCCAGACAGCTGACAAATTATCTCTGCCCAGCCGCCGTGAGCGTATACAAGTGTGTGTTCATGAGGAGTGTGTGTTCATGAGGAGTGTGTGTGTTTATACGAATGTGTGTTCATGAGGAGTGTGTGTGTCTATACCAGTGTGTGTTCATGAGGAGTGTGTGTGTGTTGCAGGAGTGTGTGTTCATGAGGAGTGTG
>JAFVLL020023490.1:0-12275 GCA_021397915.2 Tor tambroides | reverse complement strand
GAACAGTCTGCTACAGGAAGACTCGGGCTTAGCATGGCCGCTGCCTTGTGACTGGTCATTAGAGCATAGAGTGAATCCAGAGGGTCTGTTAGGCTACTTACAATAGGAAAAAACACACACACACGCACACACATACGCCGTTACACTCCGCTCGCTCTGTCTATTTCTCATTTTCCCTCTATCTCCCACCCGTCCCCCCCGGGGGAGTGAGCGCATTGCTTCATCCATGCGATCTCTTTGGCCAGCAGTCTTCGTGTTTCAGGTGACCTTTTTCTTGTGGTCTTTCAGAGCGAGCGGGCTGACGACACTGCCCTGTCGCCTTTGTTACTGTATAACTGAAAGAACGGGAAAAAGAATGGTAGCGGATAGAGAAAAAATTTGTTCTTATTCTTCCTGAGGGCCTGTCGGTGGACATTGTGTGCAGCCCACCCTTTACCTGCTGGTGTAACCGCATATTGGCTGTGAGAGAGTAGAAATGCATCAACAGGTATGGCTATAAAATTTATATTGAACATACATCCACTGGGCCAGAATGATCTGGTGCAGCTCGGGTGATATTGCTTTTATACAACAAGATGTTAATATTGAGTAACTCACATTTTAGACACAATATCGCCTGTCACATTGTTTTAGCTTCACCAACAGAAACAGATTCAAACAAAGCCATAGCAGAATCAACAGCTGCATCTCTGAGAGACACACAGATGTGGGTAAGTGAATCAGTGTTTTGAATAAAGTGAATGAATAAACATTCACTCATAATGACTTGATCTGAGGATCAGAATGAAATATTGTTGCCATTCAAAAGTTTGAGGGTAGAAAGATTATTCTTATTACTTTTTTGTACTTTTAGCAAGGACACATTAAATTGATCAAAAGTGACAGTGAAGACATTTATAATGTTATGAAAGATTTCTGTCTTTTCAAACACAATCTATTCATTAAAAAAAATCATGAAAAATGCATGAGTTTCAAGAAAAACTATTAAGCAACACAACTGTTTTCAACATTGATAAGAAATGTTTCTTGAGCAGCAAATCAGCTTATCAGAATGATTTCTGAAGGATCATGTGACACTGAAGACAGGAGTAATGATGCTGAAAACTCAGCTTTGCAGCACAAGAATAAGTTTCACATAAAATTATAACGTTTAAATCGTCATAATATTGTCACAGTATATTATGCTGTTGAGTCTTGGTTTGCTTTTAAGTCTTATAAATATAAGGTAAAGCAACTGAATTTGTACAGAAGTCACAGTTATTCATTTATGAATAATCTTATTTTTAGGTATGTTGACAAAGTTCTAAATAAAAAAATAATACACAAATAAGATTAAGGAATTAATTTGTATTCAAAAACATTTCATTCTTTCGTGTTAGTTTTTTCCGGTGGGTGTTTATTCAGCTCTGTATTCAGATCTAAATATTTTTCCTGTTGTTTTGTCATAAACTTGCAAAGTCAAATACATGTTTTAATTGCACATGTGAAAATGTTAAAGTTGGTTTAATTAATAAGCCCAACTAATGAACTGCTGATTAAACTGGACAAGTAAGAACAACTGTTTTAATAGTTGGTATCACTCAGAGTCAGCATCATTTCAACAATTTTTTTTTTTTGTCCCTTAACATATCTGTTGTCGTAGAGATCATCAACTCCATGGGCCCTATTTTAACGATCTAAGCACATGGTCTAAAGCGCAAGGCGCAGGTGCACTTAGGGCGTGTACAAATCCACTTTTGCTAGTTTAACGATGGGAAAAACGGTCGGCGCGCCCGGCGCATGGTCTAAAAGGGTCGTCCCTAAACTCTTAATGAGTAATGGGTGTGTTTTGGTATAACGGGCAATAAACTAGAGTCTCATCTCCAATTCCCTTTAAGAGCCAGTTGCGCTCGCGCCATGGCGGATTCGCTATTCACACGGCGGAATTTGCAAGCGCAAAGACTGAACGCATCTCCAGAGAGGAAATGGAGCTGCTCGTGCGCGAGCAAATAGGTAGCCTAATTCTGATACATGCAATGACTATCCATTATGGCTTGTAGGCATATATATATTTATGTATCCTACACAATAATAATCTTTTACATTGTAATCCTTTAATTTTTAATATTTGACATGTTTGTGTGCTGCTGCGCATCCCTGTGTGTGTAATAAGCAGAGTATATTTTAGACCAGGTTTTAGTTGGTCAGTGGCGAGGTCTATTTCAGTTGCCTCAAAATAGCAACGCGCCAATAATGCGCCTGAACACACCTCGTTTTCAGACAAGCACGCCCATGGGCACACAAATGGGCACAAATGCATTTGCTATTTAAACACCGTGGTGCAAGACGTGAAAATGATAACTGCGTCAGGCTGAAACTAGCAAAAAACTCTTGCGTCACGCCTGGCGCTACATTGTGCCAAGTGTATGATAGGGCCCCATGAACTCTTGAATATACTTCCTATTCGCTTATAGTGCCATTTTTTCCCTAAAATGAAACTATGTAAGTGGATAAAGTTTATAAATTATAAGAACAAATTAATTCAGTTAAAGCTGTTTTCAAGAGGTTCAATGAGTTCTGAGCTTAGTGGGTCTATTAGGAACAATAGTGGTCAATGGAGCCCACAGAAAGTAATATTTCAGGATTATAATTACATTCCCAGCATTGAATCTTATTTTTGGCACAAGAAACTTCTAAAATGTTTTCATTCAATATGGTTTCCAACAGTCTTTATTCATTTTTGTTGTTCTACTGCATCTATGTAAGTGTCACTCAGGCAGTGTGTCCTACAATACGGAATACATTTGTCTCTTCAAATACTGCTTTTAAATGCCAAGACCAAAATCATAGAGGTTGCACTTGATTTATTTAATCTCTTACTTTGAAAATTCTTATCAACGCTCAGCCAGTTTCATCAATGGACTAGAAAACAACATCTTTGGAGAGCTCCTCGTATAGTCTATGGCAGACAGACGCATCACAAATAACTCAAGAACTCAACATTCGATCGGCTCCAGATAAAGCATAAAAAAAAAAAAAAATCACAGTAACAAACATGTTTGAAACAAATCAATTCTTAGGCCTTTTTCCTTACTAGTACTAATATTTGGGGTGATAAAACAATAATATTGTGTAATATTATTACAATTTAAATCATCTGTTTAATATTTTTATAATGTAATTTATTCCTGTGGTGCCAAAGCTACATTTTTAGCATCATTCCTCCAGTCTTCAGTGTCACATGAACAGAAGTCAACCTAATATGCTGATTTGCTTCTCAAGAAACATTTCCTATTATTACCAATGTTGAAAACAGTTTTGCTGCTTGCGAAAACCGTGATACTTATTTATTTTTTTTAGGACTGAATAGAAAATTCAAAAGAACAGCATTCATTCGAAATAAAAATCTTTTGTAACATTATAAATGTATTTTACTGTCACTTTTGATCAATGTCATGCATCCTTGCTGAATAAAAGTGTTCTATAAATAAATAAAAAAATCTTACTGACCCCAAACTTTTGAACGGTAGTTTATATACAGTATCCATTAGCGTGAGACAAAATGATTCATACTGTGACACAAGATTTTGGTCATAACGCCCACCTCTACTGCATCTTGACAGCTTCCTCTAATCCTTCCTCTTCCTATCCTCACTCAACCTCTTCACTTCTTCATTTATATAAATAATGAAGGCTGTGCGGACAAAGCTGGGAGGAATATATTGCCAGCAAACACGAGTGGAGTTCACATGTGGGCACGAGTGCGGCAAAGCCAATCAGGGAGGAGAAAGGGACAACCGAGATGATCAAAAGACTGGCCCGCTCTGATCTCTGTTAAAAGTGGCATGAATAATTTAGACGACATGCTTCGACTGCAAAACTGGGCCCTGGCCACGCCTCCTTTTGAGGAAGTCTGGTTGGGATCTAGTGAATAGAAGTGAAATGTTAATGAGGGCAGCGTGGCTAGATGCAGCCTTGTAAACAAATGCAAATCAATTCGTTCAATGAACAAATTTGTCTGCAAATTATTTATGGCTGTATTAGACTACGGTCATGTGCGTGATTCATTGACATTGCTGTATTAAAGCTTAAAGAAAAATACTCTGCAACTGAAGAAAGTTGCAGCTGATTGTGTGTGGGAGAGGATTCAACTGACCCCGAGAGCTGGGACTAATGCAATATTCTCCTTTATTTAATATCATTGCCTCATACACAGCAGCCAGACTCTGTCAAAAGCTGGAGGGGTTTAAGCTAGAATACATTTCTATTGCATCTGTCTCAAGACGCTCTCACTGTCTCCCTCTCTCTTTAGCGCTCCCCTCTCTGACCTGGTATTCCTTGCTCCTCGACAAACAGAGAACGGATCGATTGATCCGCCTTCACCCTGACTTTGAAGCTACCCCGTGAAACCTGTTCTGCATGCGTGTGTGCGCGCACGTAGGTGAAAAGCATGCGAACATACGCGTCAGCCTCGAGTGTGTGCAGAAAGGGGAAGTCTTTGCTTTCGGGGCTTTATTTGGCAGCGCTCCGTCCTAGTGTCTGCCAGCTCTAGTCTATCACCTCGGGGCCCAGGAGTCACAGCAGTGAGAAAACAGATTGATTTCTCCCCTCCTACGTACAAACAATTAACTACAAGCCGCTCAATTAGAAACACGTTGTAGACGCCTTCAGACACGTCTTTTCCTTGACCTGCGCTCTTTACCTCTCTCTATGAATTCTTCTAGTGCTCTCGCTCGGGCTTGTCTGCAAACAGCGCACCTCATCTCGTGGTCATTAAACGAGCATCGCTCCAATATCGAGGCAATATGGGTCAATGGGTGTTTAACGCTGGTGCAGATTCAACTGTGTAAACATTGTCTTTAAAGCAATGTGTGATTAAATCCCTACAAAGATCAATGGTAGGGTTGTGTGCACCGTTCAGAATGGAACTGAGAAAATTCATAGATTTGAAGAAAATGTTGCAGAACTACAATTCGAATAGAAGGAAGTGGAATTTGTGTTATTCGTTTACTCATATTAACTAGCCATAAATAGAAAATGGTATTATACATACATAAAAAAATCTAAAATATACCTTTTAAAATCTTAAAGAATATTGTAAAAATTCATTTATAACTTATAAAAATACCATTTATGATACATAAAACCATTTTTAGTATTCATTTACATGCATATATATATATATATATACATACATACATACACACACACACTTACATATACCCAAATATGAGGAATTTGCCATATTAACTAGTCATATACCATATACATAAAATTATAGATAATACACAAACACACACACAAATACATCATAATTAAATCATACACAGAAAGATGAAGATATGCAATTACATAAAAATGTAAGGAATTAAAATGAATCTATAAAAAAATCAGATTATTCATTTATTCATTTCTAGCCAGCAATTTATAGTATATATCTAAATACTTCTAAAATAATAAAGATAAAATAAATTAAAAAACATAAGAAATAATACAATAATAAATGTATGTAGTAAATAAAAATATTATATTATATTTTACTAAATTGTCAAATAAAATGTGTCAATGTGTTCTCCCACCCTGTATTATATATACCAAGCTGGGAGAACTGCTACGATATTCCACATACTGTGTAGACTGAGGATGAACTCAGTTTGTCAGCTAACAACAGCACCTCATCTGGCCGTCGTTAAATGCATATCACACCAATACTGAGGTTAAAACGGGTCAATGGACGATTGACGGTGGGCCAGTTTCACCTAGGTAAACACGGTCTTTAAACCGATGTTGGGTTAGATCTTTCCTAAAGATCAACTATACAATAGCTGGGACTCAATGCACTACTAAAGCGATAAGAATTCTATTAAAAAATGGCCAGAATCCATAAAAACAAATAAAAGCTATATACTTTTGGGAAAGATTCAATAACACCTTCTTCCGCATTGAGTTTTTCCCCAACTGTAGCTTATCTACATTACCCGGTCACACCAAACACGCTTTTCAGCTGTGCCAGTCAGAGGCACGTACCTGAGGGATAAATATTATGGTGTGACATTAATCATAAGGATTTGGTGCCCTCTCTCAGAGTGTGTGTGGACCACTGCAACCAATCCGATTCCACTCCACTCAAAGCTCAAACGAGATTTGCTTTCTTCTCTCCAGACATCAACACCGAAGCTATGACGACTGGAATCGAGACGTCGGAAATCCCAGACATAGCCGCCGTAAGCATAGCTAAAAATCTACAACGGTATAACAAATACAACTGGCAAATCCCAAATCGAATGGCTTTTGTTCGCTCTTAACACCCATTTTGTTTTCAGCTGATTTACGGGAAGACCAACTCAGGACTCTAGGCAGGTTCTCTGGAAAGACGTGAGCCGGCGATGCATGAAGGGCACGCATTTCTACTCTTCCACCTTGGGGACCCACAGCTGTGTAAAAACACATGCTGATCAGCCGGCGAGAGACAAACAAGGCTCCTGTCCCTCTGTCAAGTCTCTGACACACTCCATCCGAGCTCAGGTCGCAGATGTGGTACTTTCCTCCGCCTGGATTTCAACAAGCACGGAAAAACATTCACATTCAATATGTCACCATCTGGCAATGGTCGGGATCGTGCTGTTTTGTCAGTCATAAAAATGCCGCAATGTCTTAACATATTCGGGTCACTCTACAAAACAGGTGCCATTTGTGTGTCTCATATACATACAGTATATGTACAAAATGGCTTTAGAACAAATAGCGGATGTCAACTTTCACTATGTTAGACATTATTTTAACATCATAAATAATGTATAAATGTTTTTTTCATAACTTCTGGCCTTCAGTGTTTTCAGCTTGCTGCAATGCATATTCACAGTGACTGCTGTTCAAAGGTTTTAGGTCAGTACATTTCTTTAAGAAATGCATACTTTTATTCATCAACGATGCACTAAATTGATCAAAACTTTTCTAATGTTACTAAAGATTTCTATTTAAAATAAATACTGTTCTTTTTCATTTTCTGCTGAAAATTAAGCTTTGTGGCACTGAAATAAATTACATTTTAAAATATGATAAAATATAAAACAGTTGTTTTAAATTCTAATATTTCACACTATTACTACTTTCACTGTATTTTTGATCAGATCAATGCAGCATTGGTGAGCATAAGGGACTTCTTGTAAGGAACTCAAATGAATTGAAAAAAAATCATTTTATTAATTTATTCATATTAATTAGCCAACAATTTATATATCTAAATACTTCTAAAACAATACATTTTTAAAAAAAATAATAAAATAATAAATATATGTAGTATTTAATTTATATTTTTACATTACATTATTAAATTGTCAAATAAAAAGGTGTTCTCCCACTCTGATTTATCCATAAATACAAGGCTGGGAGAACAAAATATTTCCCATAATGGAATAGTGGTGTTGAATTTTTGTTTTGAATTGCAGTTCGGTTAAATTTTAATGAGCAGAGGCCAATCTTAAAAACATTTAAAAATTCTGTTTTAGAAGCACCTTGTTTCACAACTGATAAAAATGTACATAACACTGATTAAAATGTACTCACTTGAAATGGCACCATGAGGTTCTTTCAACACATTAATTGTCTGATAGAACCTTTAAAAATCACCATAATCAAATTGAAAAACTGACACCTTTGTTATAGAATGACCCAATATGTAGTCAAGTTTTAAGACACAAACAATGCAAAAATGTAAAAAAAAAAAAGAAATTAAAAAAAAATCGTGAAATGCTACCACTGAGGATCATATTTGGATTGGTGCACGAACAGTGACTCTCATATGCATATTTACAGCTCTTCACAACTCCAGCTATTACAATACGCATTGTTTTCAGGATTGAATGAAGAATAAATTAGACTAATGAACAGATGGGTGGGAAAAATGGTGGGTGGGATTTGAACAATGCCTTTTGCAGAATGCAGGGAGGGAGACGTTTGAATCGCAGTGTTCACTGCAGCAAGCAGGCCTTGACCTTTTTGTGCCGCCAATGTGTCTTACTCATACTGTTGTGCTGCGCGTTTGGTTTGTTCAACAAGCATCCCACTGCTCTCTGACTGCCACTGAAGCTCTTCAGGGACTCTCTCACACACACACACACACACACACACACAAATACACAGCGACAAGTTAACTTCCTTTATTACTGCTATGCCATGCACAGAAGATGAACCGCAGGATCACACACACAACATGCTCGCAAACACAAACACCCGCTGGGTGCACAGAGGCACAAACACATGTGTGCAGAGCCAGGGTGGTGAGGTCGCGGCGCAAGGCCGTTTTCAAATCACTGATGAGTTCTTCAATATCTCAACTGCTTCTCTGAGCAAAATGGTGAGAAAACGGAGACGGAAAGCTTAATCATACTGAATAGAAAAACTTACATTTGTGTAAATTTTTATGCTTATTCTGGATTGTTTTCTCCTGAGGAAAAAACAAAACAAAACAACCTCATGTGTCTCCTCTAGAAATGTTAAAAAAAAATCTCAACAGTGTCTCAATTTGTGCTCAGATTTGCCATAAAACTGAAGTTTGCAATCCAGTCAGATTTTAACGATCTTAATAACATGTTTTTATATTATTATTATTAATATTATTATTAAAAATATTGCTTCAAACTGCAGATTTGCAGATACAGAGAGACCAAGATTTTAATATTTTCTACTGATATATTACGATGGTAACAATTTTATTTTTTATTACATATTTTATATCATATATTTATTTTATATTTAATTATGTAATTAACTTAATATTAATAATAATAATAATAATAAAGTTAATTACATAATTAAATATAAAAAAATATATGATATAAAACAAAATATGTAATAAAAAATAAAATTGTATTATTTTTATTATTGTAATATATCAGTAGAAAATAATATTAAAATCTTGGTCTCTCTGTATCTGCAAATCTGCAGTTTGAAGCATTATTTTTAATAATAATAATAATAATAATAATAATTATTATTATTATTATTATTAATATATTTAATTATGTAATTAACTATATTATTATTAATATTATTATTATTATTATTATTATTATTATTATTATTATTCATCATCATCATCATCATTATTATTGTTGTTATTATTATTATTATTATTATTATTATCATCATCATCATTTAGAAAAAAAAACTGCAGTTGCAAACTGAAGTTTGCAATCCAGTCAGATGTTCAGTAACTTTTAAAAATATATATTTTATTATATTAGAATTATTATTTTTATTATTATAGATATTAAAAATAATATTATATATCTTACACAGTATATTATATATCTTATTTTATATGCTACTCTTTACTACTACTACTACTACTACTAATAACTCAAATATTTCTCATCCATTTTTTTAGGGAATTTTAAGACAAACGGCAAGTTGATACCGAAACAATAAAACAGCAATCAAATGTTCATGTGAGCAGAAAACAGGCCTTTAGGAAATCTAACCTGGCTGACTCCTCACAGTCTGCTCTGCATTTGGCATTGTGCAGGCACGCATGCATAAAAGTACAGCTGGAGGGTAGCGCGGTGAACACAGCTGCAGAATATCTTCACCGTCGAACATGCAGGTTGTGCGTTTTTCTCCTCCGGCCGAGTCAGACTCGCCTCAGCACCGCGCACATTCAGCCGTCTGCCACCACACTAGATGACTCAGCCAGGCGATCAAAACCCAGTCTATTTTCATGGTGGCGAAGGACCGTCTTAAAACTTTCCTATTCTTCTTCATTCTCTAGACAAAAAAACGCGCCAGCCTCCTGCGCTGTATCTGAATGGCCCACAAACTGCAGGTGGTGTAGGAGTTTGGTGGATTTTCATTACCGCATGCCTCCCAGCAGGCCTGAGTGCTGTGACTCACCCAGATCAGAAGGGTTGTGGGGCAGCAGTTTGGAGACTCTGAGAGTCTGCCTAAGACTGTTTTAGATTACAGTGGCATTTGCTGGAGAGAACTCGCTGAAATATTAATCAGGTCAGAGTTAACAGAGCTGTCAATCTCTGCCCCGCACTGAATTTTAATTCTATTACTGCTTTTTGTTGACCTTTGTTGCGTTTTGCATGTGTTGCAAGTTAACAACGCTGTCTGGACGCACATGGAAGGATGCCAAGATTGAATTATACAGCTGTCACTTTGGTCTGCACAGAAATACGATTCAAAACATCCGATTGTACTGACCCACTAGCGGCCTATGGCAAATTTTGCTGGAGGATTGGCATGCAGAATCGGCGTTCGGATTCTCGCCATAGCGAGGTCTACGTGAGTCAGAGCATTTGGCCCTTCCCAGCATCCATTGCCCAAGGAACCCTCGGACGCACTGACATCACAGTAAGGGCTCTGATTGGTCACCAGATGGTTGTCCCGATTGGAGTCCATCCCAGACACTGATGGTGAATCACTGTGTCACTGACATTCTGAATGCGGATCCAAACCCACCACCCCGTCACTTTAAACACACATACACAATCACACGCAGCTGTGTGCTTTTGAGAGCCAAATCTTGTTTTGTCTTAAAGGGGTGAATTTCACACATTTTAATCTCGAGGCCCCATTTTAGCATTAAAAAAAAAATCTAAGAAATTATATTGTGCATAAAGAAAATCAAACCTATTTTTAGGACCACAAAGATTTTGATAACACTTTATAATAAGTAAAGTTCTTTTTACTTTGGGTAACTATATAAGTCATCATGAACTAACAATAAACAATAATTGTACAGCATTTATTAGCCATAGGTAATGTTAATTTTAACATTTTATATTTTATATTAATTAAAAGTTGTATATTTTAAAATTTGTTATTGCACTGTGAACTAACATGAACAATGTACAATTTTTGCATTTTTTATTGACTAACATTGGAAAAGATTAATAAATGGTGTGTGTGTGTGTGTGTGTATACATATATATTTTATTTTTATTTTTATTTTTTTTACTGTTAAAGTTAGTTAATAAATTAACAATTAAGAACTTATTATAAATTATCAAGTTTTTTTGTGTTTGTGTTATGACATTAATGCACATTTTGTCATTAGCATAACTCTTCTCATTCTTATACATTACTGTATAAGATAAAAATATAAATTACTATGACATTTAATTAAATTTGGTACATCAAATACCACCATAATTTATTAAAATAAAACTGAAATAATATTATTTTATTGCATTGATTTTTATTTTTTAAATGGTATATGCAGTTATATATTAAAGTAACTATATATTAGCATGGAGGGAACAAGGCTTTTTTTTAAAATATGTAAATATTTAATTAATAATCCTAATTTTGCAAATGAATGATGGCGTCAATATAATTAATGATTTAAAATGTGGGTGGAGGGACTGAATTATTCAATTCACTGAAGAAGGTCTCGAGCTAAAACATTTGTGTTTTGTCCTGCTGGTGATAAATGTAAAATGAACAGTTAAAAGAAGAATTCTTTTTTTTTTTTTTTTTTGAGTGCAGATCATGGTTTCATATACGGAAAATGAAATAAATAACCCTTAAAAATATGTAGTACATGTCCAAAAAAAAACAAACAAACATGGTATTATTATGGTACATCTATACAGCGATGATGGATGCACATGTCAAGATATAAAACCTGCACTAGACCCACAGCAGACTCTTGGACCTACGAATATAATCTTATTTCCTAACCAGATTCTGCTCAGAGGTGTCATCTTCTGCTGCCCAGCTTTCCTAGCAGCTCCACGCTAAGCTCTGTTAGGTGTCTTCTCCCTCCATAATCAGCCTAAATGCTGCAGTCTTCCTGTAAGGCGGCCAAGAGAGGCTTAGCTGCCTGGGTGAGATGCCAAGCCCAGGCTGGAAAAGGGGGAGAGAGGGGAAGGTAAGGAGTCAGAGGGAGCAGGAGGGCTCTTCAGCCTGTCTAAATGATTGCATGTGTTTCAGTTGTGTATCTCTTTCACTTATGATGCGTTTTTGCTGTTGTCATAGCGCAGGAGCCAATGAGGAGCTCTTAAGTGCCTGCATTCTTTTTAAATGAACCCCAAATGGAGCTTTGGCCATACTTGAACCTGAAGAGGCACTTTCCCTCTTATTCCTGAGAGGGACATGAAACAAGAGCACACCTCTACAGCTTACCGCCACCCTCTTCCTGCACTCCCTCTCTTTTTCTGCCCAGCGTTCTTTCCACAAACCGCCTTGTTCCCCACGGGCCGGCAGTAGTACGCATGGTTCTCGTTCCTCTATGGTTGCCTGACGGTAATGATTTTTTTTTTTTTTTTTTTTTTTTTTTTACTTCATCT
>JAFVLL020023489.1:0-21596 GCA_021397915.2 Tor tambroides | reverse complement strand
TAATAATACTGTAAACCTTTTTACAGTATTTTACTGGCATCCAGCTGCCAGTAAGTTACTGTAAAATTTACAGTAATCTTTTTACAGTGTACATCACGCATGAGCAAAATATACTGTCATCTGTACATAGGTAAGATTAAGAACATAAAATAAATTGAATTGTTATATTACTATACTATATATATATATATATATATATATATATATATATATATATATATATATATGCACGTGTGTGTGTGTGTATTTATATATATGCACACACACACACATTACAATATATATATTTTTTAAATAATCTGAATTTGCAAATTTACATTTTAATTTAACATTCTAAATTTTAGCATTATTACTTAATAAATGAGAAAAGAATCAGAACATGTTGTAAGATTAAGCATGAAGTCCTGGAAAATGTTTATATGATTTTATTTTTAATTATATATTTTCTATATTTAAAATATATATGATAATATATGTTTAAATCATCTATATCTATATGAAATTTACATATTAATTTAAAATTCTAAAATATATAATATTTTCTTTATGAAGGAGAAAGGAATCAGAGTATTTTACACGTAAGATTTCATTAAGTCCATAAACTACAAGAAAATTGTTATATTAGTTTATTTTTATTTAGAATTTCCTATATTTACATATACATTATATAATATATATTAAAATGTAATTAAAAATATCTTTATTTGGAAATTTACATTTTAATTTAAAAGTGTATTTTATAAATTTACAACATTTTTATAAATTTATCAAATTTTATACATTTACATCCATTCTAAATTTTAGCATTATTACTTTATGAAGGAGGAAGAAATCAGAGCAATTTAGTACAAGTAAGATTAAGTCCATAAAGTATTTTAATTATATTTTTCTATATTCAAATATATATTACATAATATATTGCAATACATTTTTAAAAAAAAAATCTATATTTAGAAATTCACATTTTAATTTAAAATCAATATCAATGAGAAAGGAACCAGAGCATGTTACATATGGAAGATTAAGTCCACAAAGTACTGGAAATTGTTATATTGTTATATAAATTATATTATTATATAATTCATAAGTTTTTTTTATTTAAAGTATATTTTATATTTATATATTTTTTTATTTATTATACTGTTTTGTTTTCTTTGCTTATAAACAAATCAGATGTAATTAATTCATTCATAACAATAAAAAATTAAATAAAATAACTGACAGCCCTGACCAAACTGCTATTTTTTTTTTTTTTCTAAAAAATAAATCCTTCCTCTGGCTAAGAGAGAGATGAAGTAATCCATCTTCATCTAATATTTACCCCATTCACTCTGTCCTCTGACCACCTTTGTGTGATTAATATTTAATACCTTTCTGGGCATCTATGATTTAGATTCAGGGGTTTGCACAAGTATTCATGCTTCCCCTCGGGGAAGGAAAAAAAGATGCTGCTTCCCTGGCACAGAAAATGTCCGTGAGTAATTTCAGTGGCTGCCTATCACCCTCCGCAGGGTCTTTTGAAATTCAGCATGTATAGGATATACGATAAGCTTTTGTTAACAAGAAATTGTTAGGGCAGAAATCTGACGCGTGTCTGCGAAAGGAAACGAAAGCGCGCTGCCGGCTACAGCGTTCCAGCTGCTTTGAACTCGTTTTACGCAACATGGTCCCTGGACCATACAGCATCACATCACAGAACGTTTTGTGAGCGCTCCTCTCATCTCTTGCCTTCAGGTGCTTTCTTTAAAATGGGAATTAAGGGTCCAGGTTCACAGTAAAACTTGTCGGGAGAGTAATTCTCGCTCACTGATGAGTTGTAATCTGAAGCAAAATTACACATTTGGACTGAGGGCGACTGGCCAAATGCTCCATTTACCTCTTGATATGGGCTTATTAGTGTCTGCGAGACATGGAGGAATATACTGTATGACTCACACAGATTGGATTGGAGAATCTCTCTGCCTCACTGTAACACTCTGCCTGATGAATTACATTCAGGATGGATGGAAACTAGCTGTTACACCCACTGCACCACCTAGATACGTTTTCAAGACATTTTGAAGTACATTGGCAGTTAAAGGTTTGGAATAATTAAGATTTTTTTGTATTTTTGAGAGAAGCATCTTATGCTCACCAGGGATGCAATTATTTGATCAAAACCAGTAAAGGTGTCACAAACTGCATACTTATACACTATTCTATGATGTTTTGTAGTATAAATACAGTGTGTCGTGTGTTCACACTGAAAATTCCCCCCAAAAAAGTGCACTATATATACCCGGATGATGCACTTAAATAACCAAAAAAACGAAGTGTGGAATGTCGGACACTTCATGCACTCGTCTGTCGCGAAGGGGGACGGGCTATCAGACTGATTATGAATGACAAAATAACCTTATATAATTCATACTCTACATGGTTGAGTACATAGTGCTTAAGTTCATAGTGCATAAGTGCATGTATAGTGTGTCATTTGGGATGCAGCTTTAGGCTGACTAGTAACAACCTAGCAACCAGCCAGATCACCCTAGCAACTATCAAACTACTTCACCCAGAAATGAAAATTACCCCATGAATTACTCACCCTCAAGCCATCTTTCAGACGAATACAGTGGACCATTTTCACAAGACTGTGATGACGTGTTTCAATGGTCATCAGCATCGTAAATCCTCTAAAGTTTTTTATATTTTGATTTTGTAAAAAATGTACATTTATAACACTATACTTTGTATTATATCACCTTTGCATCAAATTACCAAAAAAAAAAACTAGTTAACGCTAATACCAGGGTGTTTCTAATGCATGGGAGGGACGGTAAATTTGACATTGCTCTCTGTTCTGACTACTGTTATCAGTCTCTCTCAATTTTTTTTTCCTTTTTTGAAAGTCATGAAAACACTATCATGGAGTTCTTCTTTTGCTTTTTGAGCAAATGGGAATGCAAAAAAAATATATTTTTGTGGTACTTTCCCATTCACTTCTTTCGAAGTTAACCCAACTATGACAACTTCCACTGCTGAGAAACCTGGAAATGTGAAAAAGGTCAATCTGAGTTTTATTTAAAAACGTCCTGGCCCTTCCAAGCTTTATAATGACAGTGGGTGGGTGTTCAGGTCATTGAACACTGAGTCTGAAATTTTTGCGTGCGTTTTTCCATTTTTTTGTATTCCTCATCCTTTCCTATCAAAATGCATGCTACGGATGCGAAAACGCAGAGAATAGAACCTGATCCGAATTTTTTCATGACGGATAAAAGTTTCGGAGGTAGTGTGTAATTATTTATTTTTTAACGTGCGAAAATTTCAGACGAAAATTTCGGACTCAGTGTGCAATGGCCTTTATTGTTCAATAGTCCAAAAGAAGTCCATTCATAATAAAAAAAGTGCTCCACGCAGCTCTGGAGAGGTTACTAAAGGCCTCTCTTAATCAATGCATTTTTGTAAGAAAAATATCTATATTTAAAGTTTTATACACAGTCATCTCTATCTTCTTCTACACTGTAAAACTTTACTGTAAATTTATAGGCATTTTCTAACAGTATTATACTGTATTTTTATAAAACAGTAACATGCTGTATATTTTACAGAATGTCTGTAAATATACAGCAGTTTTCTGTTTTCAGCCCGCTAAATTTGTAATACAGTATCATACTGTAAATGCATTGCATTGTGGGATATATTTATTTCGCATTCAATTCAAATGTGATGTGATGTGAACAGTGTATTACAGGCAAACTAGATTCGTCAGCGGGAATTAATTGAACAGAATAATTATTTGCATTATTAAGATAAGCCAGTGGTTTGTGAATCTGTGAGTAAGCTTAAGCTTTGTGCTTCTGCTGCTTTTTCAAGCGTTAGCTGCCTGTGATGCAGCAAACAATGGACGACGCTGTGTGAGCAGATGCAGAGATAATTTGTCATCTGAATCATCTAACCTGTGCCTGAGACGATGATAAATGGACTGAAGCATGAGAAGATGGATTATTGTTTGACTGAGTATCGATAAGGTAAGCTAGTCTTTTTTTGTTGTTTTTGTTCACATTTCTACATTGTTTCCACGAATGGTTTGATTTTGAGAACGTTAAACTTTTGCTAACTTAAATCCCGAGTAAACAATTCTCACCTCTTTACCAAGTAACTTTGTTACTTCATATAATACGGCAACATTGACCATGTCTTTCTTTTACAGCCCATAACCAAGTTATATGTAGCTCGTTTATATCTAGCTCGCTAAATTATATCTAAGTTAACGTTAACTCGTTTAACTTATCACAGTTACTCGATGCTGCTTAAGATGTTTATTCACACCTTCCTTTAATCCAACAATCAAAAACAACTTAAATAGCAAATAAGACGCATTTACATGACCTGCCTCTGATTATTATTTATTTATTTTTTTTGTTTCAGGCTGAACAATCTGATGAAGATCCGGTGCTAATGTAAGTGCTTCCCAAGTATTACACTTGTAGTCCATGTTAAAAAATGTCAGTTCTATGATCGTGCTTTTTAATGTGTTATAATTTTGCCAGCACATGAAAATCCATAGTCATGTTCCTAATGCTTATTTCAAATGTAGTATTCCTGATTGCTTCCATGTCTTCCATGGTCCTACAGCTGCTCCCACACTTGCAGAAATTAGATGGTCTTACCCTTCAAGCAGATGTAAGTAGAGATTACTTAACAAATCACATTTATTTGCAACACGCTTTATGTCTTGGTTCTGTTAGTGATGGTTGTGCTGTCTTTTTAAAAATTGTTTCAGGTATCCACCACTCCATCTGATGTCCAGCAGTCTCTACATTTGCCAGAGAACACAACCTATAATTCTTGGTATGTAAACAGTAAAAGATTAGTACACCCTAAAATGAACATTAAGTCATCATTTACGCTATGGAAGCATATGGGTAGCAAAATTCAGTTTGAAATAATTTCAAATTCAATTTGTAAAATGCAAAATGGTAATGCATTTCTGTATTTTCATTTACATTTTACCATAAATATGTGCAAAGTTTAGTGCAAAATGAAAATGAGAATTCAATTATATAATTTGCATATGATATGTTCTACAGTAGTTTTAATATGCAAATTAAAAACATATTTTAACGCTTTATAAGTTGCAAAATGAAAATGTATTATCCAAATTGATCAGATATGTTTAACATGTCCAGGCAAAAACTGTAGCAAAATTATCATTTAAATGCTGTTTTTCCTAAATGCATTTACACTTACGGGTAAGACACTTGGGATTGCATTTTCATCATTCTCACTGCATTTTGCTACAATTATCATGTGGTATTATGATGAAAATGCAATCCCAAGTGTCCTACCCCTAAGTCTAAGTGTATTTAGGAAAAACAGCATTTAAATGATACTTTTGCTACAGTTTTTGCTTGGACATATCTAATCAATTTGGGTAATACATTTTCATTTTCATTTTGCAACTTATAAAGCCTTAAAATATGTTTTTAATTTGTATATTAAAACTAGTGTAGGAAATGGCAAATGTAAATTATATAATTGAATTTTCATTTTCATTTTGCACTAAATATTGCACATATGTATGGAAAAATGTAAATTTAAATACAGAAATACATTGCCATTTTACATATTGCATTTCAAATTGAATTTTGCTACCCATATGCTTCCTTGCACCCTGGTGTTGTTCTAATGCCGTATGACCTTCTTTGTTTTTCGGACCACTAAAGGAGAATAATAATAAAAAAAAGCCTGCTCACGCTTGTCCATGTAATGGCAGTGATAGTGACCAGCATCAAGATTAACAAAAGATACAATAGTATCACAGAATGTTCCCATGCGACACATGTCATATATTCTAAGTGTTCTGGGGGAATACGATATGTTTTGGTGAAAAACAAACCGTAATTTTAATATATTGTTTAATGAAAATCCTGACACTGACGTTGGTCTTTTGTGCTCGACTGTGCATTCATGAGATTCTATTATTATGCAGTTCACATCTATAGTTGTGGCCAAACGTATTGGCAGTGACAAATTTTGTGTTTTGCAAAATTTGTTGCTTAAGCTGTTGTGGTGTTCATTCACATTGTTTCTACAAGTACTGGCAGTGACATAATCTAGAAACAATGTGAATGAACACCACAACAGCTTAAGTAGCAAGCAGCAAATTTTGCAAAACACAAAATCTGTCACTGCCAATACTTTTGGCCATGACTGAACAAAAGCATGCACGTTGTGAGCAATAAAGATTAATTAGAAAGAGACATTAAATACAATACAAGTACTTGCTTTTCTGAGGTGATTATATCTGTTGTGTTCATCTCAAGAAGTTATCACTCAAGAAGTCAGTCTTACTGTCATCTGATAACCAAAGTTCCAGTCTAGATATACTCCGTGAAGAAAGTACACAGATATTTTTGGGGGGATTTCTAGGAGATCTATTACATGTTGCATTTTTATTAATCTTGATTTCTTTTGTGTGCTTTTTATGGGTGAATCGAAGTGAACTGTGGCACTAATAGAATGTCATGAACACACAGTCGTGCATAAAAGACCAACAGCCAAGGTCAGGATTTTCATTAAATAATATGTTAAATTTTGGCTTGTTTTCACCAAATCCTATCATATACCACCAGAAAACTTGGAATATATGACACGTGTTGCATGGGATCATTCTGTGATACTTTTGCATATTTTTCAATGCATGGTGCTGGTCGCTATTCACTGCTGTGGTATGGATGAGTGCGTGTGGTATATTTTTGTAAATTTCTCCTTTTGTGTTTAAAAAAAAGAAAGAATGGCATACTGCTTTAGAACAACACCAGGTGAGTAAATTGTGATTTTCATTTTTGATAGGTTATCCCTAGGATGTTCATCTCTGTCTCTCAGCTCAATGCAGTCTGCAAAATATTATCAATGATCAAATTCATTTAAGATCAATTTCAAGAAAACAGTACTGCACCCTAGAGATGAACACTACCCAGAAAATGTTGCTTTGGCTAAAAGAAATGAAATGGTGAACCCTGTAAATGGGATTTCCCTGCACAAATTTCAGAGTTAGTTTAATAGTTACGTTGAACTTTGTATAGACAACTAAACAGAACCACAATGGAACCCACAATAGTTTATTTTAAGTATTTTCTTTCTTTTTTTATTTTCAGGTCAATCTCTAAGCAACCAGCGGTAGATGTTGAGCAGCTCAACATTGTCTCTGGCCTTGCAGTGCTGTTTGTATTATTGTATGATTTCAACCTCCAGTATCAGTGAGATATGCTTGTATCGCAAGAACCAACGTTTGGAGCAAAGGAAGCAAAGTTTCCTTACCTTAGCAAAGGAAAACCAGTCTCCTCTTGACTTATATCAAAATCCTTCGACAATTTTCTTTACAAATCCTCGTTTTGTACTTCTAATTCATGACCGGTGTTTTGTTTTGCTCTCTCCTATGAGCTTGGAAGGGCCATATACACCTAGGATTGGCTGGAGGGTGAGTAAATCATGGGGTAATTTTCATTTTTTTGGTGAACTATCTCTTTAAAAACCATCCACAACACCCTAGCATCCACATCGTAACAACGTGGCACGTCTTAAAGGGGCCATCAGATGCCAATTTTCCACAAGTTGATATGATTCTTCAGGGTCTTAATGAAAAGTCTATAACATACTTTGGTTAAAATTTCTCAATGATAGTGTAAAACAACACTCTTTTTATCTTGTCAAAAACAGCTCTTTTCTCAGCAACCCGTTTTGTTGCAGGTCCCTTTAAATGCTAATGAGCTCTGCTCACCCCGCCCCTCTCTTCTGTGGGGTGATGAGCCGTTCTCATGAGACTGTAAACTTTAGCCACATTTAGCTGCGGATCTTGCTAATTAACACATTATTAGGAAAGGCGATTTGCAAAGATTCATAAAAAAAACCTTGTACTCACTTTTTCTGTAGGTGAGGCTGGATCACGAATGATCTGCGCAAACATAAATGCATTTAGGTAGATCGGGGGGTGCACTCCCTTCAGAAACAAATGGGATCTAAGGTAAAACACCAGTGTCAATCAACAATCATGGGAGCAGCCTGGGTTTGTGTGAAGTCGCACATATAAGAATCTGTGAACAGCTTGATCTGAGAAAGATTGATCTTTTTTTTTTATTTAAAAAAAAAAAAAACACTGGGTGAATTTTTATCATTATAGGGTGGATGTGTACACACACTGCCAAGACACATTTCAGTTCAAACAACATGTAAAAGTGAATTTTGCATCCGATGACCCCTTTAAAGTGTATAGATTCTCAATTTAACTTAATAAATAAGTATGGTAATTGACAATTAATATTAATGACCCCAATTAATATTCATGACCAGCGAGTAGTTTATTTTGTAATTGTCTCATAGAATAGTTTGCAATAACTTCTTATATTCACACAGTTATTTTACATGGCAAATGTGAGAGGAATGCTTAAACTGTAGTCCCCAGTGAAAACCCAATCCTATTAACATATTTCCAAAAATTGCAGCAACCCAAATGATAAAATACTCAAAACACTGCATGGCGTATCTAATTACTGCAGCTTTAATGGTGTTACAAGACGGCCGTAAGTATTCTGAATGCTCATCACAACCATCCAGTCAAATCACAACTCAGATTGTCTGCATTCCCGCCATGATAAAAAGCCTCCAAGAGCTCATTCTTCTACTGCTTTCCAATTCATCTCCAGGGCTATAAAACCAATTTTGAATTTTATGATTGGGTTTATTGCTGAAATTAAAGTCTTAATTAAAAGTCAGGAGATTGTATATTAGAGTTGCGGCAGAAGATTGATGTCAATAATGAAAGATCCTTCAATGCTACAAACAACTCATTTGACAAGCATATTGAGCTTTAGCTTAGAAACACCAGCACAGATTAAAGTAATTGTTTCAGTGTTGAACACACAGGCCTTGCCCATCAGGATAATGTCTTTCAGATTCAGAGACTCTGCAATGGGTTTAGAAGCTCTTCGAACACAGTAATGATTTGGAGTCAGTATATTAGTCAGTATAATGAGTCTCATCCACTCTTTTCATCTACTCTCTTTATTTATTATTTATTTATTTATTTATTTTTTTGAGTTGTTTCTAGTTTTGTGATAGCAAAAGTGGAAAGTTTAAAACATAAATAGATTTAATATAATAGAATATAAATGTAATAGAACATGAATAGTATAATATAATATAATATAATATAATTAGTGCTGGGCAACGATTACAATTTTTAATCGTGATTAATCGCATGATTGTCTGCGATTAATCACGATTAATCGCATTGTTATGCACAAAATTCAATAATGCATTCAAAAGTAGTGTATTGCACACTTTTTTCACTTAAAAGAACTGCAATATGAACATGAATGAATGAATGAATGAATAAATGAAACCCTAGTAATCATTTTCTTGCTCATTTCAGGCAAGTAAAAATCCTATGCTTCAGATGATCAACATGATCAATAAGTGCCACGATTTCTGCACCTTTGCTCTACTTTGCTCACAAGTTGTGCAAAAAAGTTAAAAAGTTTTCCTCATGACTGCAGCCACGGAGTGAGACTGTCAGCCCCAAAGGGGGCCCTTTTACAAACTATAAATAACCTCCAATATTGCAAATGGACAAGCGCGATCTCTCCCAGCTCATTTGATGTGGGAGACGAATGGTCCTATTGTGAGGCAAGTGCTGTAGCAGCACCGTGAGGCTCCAGAACCTACAGTATGAATGGCTTATTAAAAGATCCCTCGGTGCCACTGCACTGTACCGAGAGCCTCGCGGGCTCAGTCAACCTCTGCTGAGGCCATTACCACGCTGCAGGTATCAGAAGTGTATCATTTACTTCGCCTTGTTCTGTATTTATACAAAGCTCATCTACATAGATTCCTGCAGGCGAAGGGAAGGTTTCATCAGGTTTCATAGTGCCAGAGCTCAGAATCTCTGCTGCCTCTTCTGAAATACAGTTCCAGCTGCAGAGTTCATGCCTAATGAGGACACACACTCTCATCTGTTAAAGGAAGTGAAAGAATGTAGGGAAATTCAGGACAGGAAGGGAAAGGGACTGAGAGTTAAAGAATGACGAAGAAATTTAAATAAGGATGCATGGATATTAAAAATAAAGATAATGTTGGCACCAATAGCCTTGTGGGCAGTGCACTGACATACACCGCAGTTGCGCTACGGGCGTCCCAAATTCAAATCCTGGCTTGAGGACCTTTCCTGATCCTGCCTATCCCCCTGTTTCTCTCTCTCTCTCTCTCTCCTACTTCACTTCCTGTCAACTCTACACTGTCCTATAAAAATAAAGATTTTTTTTTTAATGTTATAGCAAATAACTAATAAATGGTTAATAATTCTATAGTATTTCATGAATAAAAACTAAAACACTAAAACTCAATGATTTTAATTACTACAAGTAAATTTATGTATCACCTATATACGATTACATTTTAAAAGAAAAAACTGATATTTGTCACAGTCTGTGTCTCATTATTAGGCTTGTTCGAGATGAACTATACTAGCCTGCCACCGGCTGACGAGAGTAGCCGCTTGCAGTCGGGGCAGAATTAAAAGCGGAGACATCAAATCGGACACTTCTGCTCCCGGTAGTGACGCGCTCAAGATGTTTGCAAACTCTTATCACAGATGAAGTCAATTAAATGCAATATCTGTCAAAGACACAGAAATGTTTTTATGCGCAACAGAAACACTTTTTATATACTGCTTAATACTGTGCCATCTGTTCAAGAATAAAGTTCAATATAAACATATAGGCTACTAAATACCAATAAAGTGGGGGCATATATGCTTTTGTCTATGTTTTTTGATAAACATGATTCAAGATAACAGTGCAACTACACTAAAAAGCTTTTACTGTTATAAAAACAGATTTGTGAGCATTATTGGAATTGAATTGTTAGAATAAACACGCAACACACGTCGTGCTTGTCATCACAGAATCTGACCAATGAGAATAAAGTGTGTCGTCATCAAGGCTTTCACAGCCGATTTTGAGCAACTGCAGCGCCTGACCTAGGCGGCTGGTCTTGTTTTGTTCTCGCGGTACTTTGATGGCACATGTTCTAACAAACGTTCTAACCAGAGTGAAGTCGAACAAGCCTATTGTCTTCCCAGTGTAACATAGTTTCTGTCTCCCCTTTGATTTCGTCATTTGATTCACCTGTGTCTCATTAATTATTCTCACGTGCCTCCCTATTTAAGTTCTAGTCTGTCCTTTGTTCCCTTGTCCGGTATATGTCTACTGTCTACGTGTGTCACCTGCCTACCTATTTGTGGATTTACCTTTATGTGGATTATTAAAGACTATCTGTCTTCATCATCTTCTTTTCGTGCGTGATTGTTCTATAATGTAGCGTGACGATATTAGACAATATTAAAATTAGGTATGGAAATATTAAAATTATTTTGGTACAATAAATATTTATCCAGTAAATTATACACACATTTTTATTTTATCGAAACCTCAAATACTGACCAAAAACTACCTAAAATTAAAGGACAACAACAACAACAACTATATTAATTATACTAATAATAATTTAATCTTTCATAACAAAAAAACATACTGTTATGTATTACATATTAAATAAATTATATATTAAAATATCATTATTTTGGCACACTAAAATATTTATCCAGTATAACACTTATATTTTTATTTCATTAACCTCAAATATTTACCAGTTAAAAAATAAGAATGAATGAATGAATGAATAAGTGAATTATGTGATAGTATAATAATAATAATAATAATAATAATAATAATAATAATTCATGGGAATAAAACAATACAATACAAAATAGAGCAAAATGAATGTGAATAAATAATGTCTGAATTTCTTTCCTTCCTTTTTGGTCTCCCACTGACCCCGTCCCTTCATCTTTGCTCTGGAGTTCGTTGCATTTGTTTGTTTGTTTGTGTGTGTGTGTGTGTGTGTGTGTGTGTGTGAGTGTGAGTGTGTGCATGGTGCTTCCTGCAAATTTCTTGTTTCCAAGTATTATGCATACATAGTGTTCAACAGAGATGACTACAGATCGTGTATAAAACTCTAATTATGTTCACCATAACTGAAAACAACGAGCAGCTGGCGTTAATTACCACAAACCTGAGACCCTCACAGAGTCATTGAGAGTCTGATGCAAAACCACAAATGCCCTGAAGACCCACAGTAACAAGCGCCGCAGACTCAGCCTCATCCAAAGCCTGCAATCTTCTACAGGGAAAAACACAAGACTGCAGGGCTGCAAATCTGGTTACTTCATCTCACTCAGACAATGGGATTCAGTGCAGGGGGCAGAGGAATGGTAGGAGTGTGGAATTCAATTTCTTCTTCACAGGAGTCACCTCAAGCCGTATATGCAGCTAGACTATATCACAGTTCAATCCCAATCCCAAAGAGACAGGAATATATCATCAGATTGTGACCATGGCAAAGAATCATGAATGCTTGATAGATACTGTCTGTGGAGGCTTTGCATATCCTGTTCACGCATTGAATGGGAGGTGCTATTTTTTCAACAAAATTAGTATAACATAAATACAACCTCAACTATTTAGATTTTCTCATCTATATTTGCAGCCACAATGAGCTCTGATATGTGTTTTAAAACTATATATAGAAAATAGATATGCATATTGTATGTGTTTGTGCGTGTATGTACATACACACAGACATTACAACAGTTTAATTGTTTGGTGTTAGTAAGATTTTTACATTTTTTCAGAGATGTCTCTTATGCTCACCAAGGCTGCATTTATTTGATCCAAAATAAATTAAAAATGGTACTATTGCAAAATATTATTAAAATTTAAAAGAAGTTTTCTATTTGAATATATTTTAAAATGTAATTTATTCCTGTGATGCAAAGCTGAATTTTCAACATCATTACTCCAGTCTTCAGTGTCACATGATCCTTCAGAAATCATTGTAATTGTCACGAATCTGGTCCGTGGTTTTCCGTCTGCTCACCACCAGATGTTGCCTTCCAGTTACATTGATTCTCACACTACACAAACTGTTGCATGTCACCCCGGACTACATTTTCCATCATCCATTGCACTGATTACACACACAGCTGCAAACACACTTTATAAGCCATGGACTTCCTCTTTCTGATCGCCGAGTATTGTTTAGCATTTATCACTGTGTCAGCGATAGAGTTTCCTGAGTCTAGTTTAGCCTTGTTCATAGTCTGTTTACCTGTGTCTTGATCCTTGCCTGTTATCTCATCTTGTCTGATCTCTGCCTGCCCTGAAGTTTATAGCCTGTCTTGGATTTACCCTTTGCCTTGCTGTTTCGGACTGTGTTTGCACCTCGCCTGGACTATTTCCTGTTTGTGGATTCCCTGTTTGCCTCGCCCTCAGGATTAAGTTTGCCGTCGACTGACTCATGCCTATCTTTGGATTACTCTTCGTCTTGCCTGTACTATACCTTTGTTGTTGTCGATCCATGCCTGTTTTATGACCACGCCTTTGAATAAAGCTTTGCAGATGGATCCGTACATTTCACGCCCTGATTATTCTGTTACAGTAATATACTGATTTGCTATTCAGGAGGCATTTCTTATTCTTATCAGTGGTGAAATCAGTTGTGTTGCTTAATATTTTTGTGGAAATCGTGATATATTTAGTTTTTCAGGATTCTTTGATAAATATAAAGTTTAAAAGAACAGCAATTGTTTGAAATATAAGGGCCAGTTTTACTAAACAGGGCAAATTAGCACGAGAGCACAATTCCAAAACAGTGCTGATGGGCGTGGAAATTTCTGTGAGTGATTAACTAACAACGCACAAATTAAAGAACACAGACACAACATCTCATTTATATACTGACCAACACAACATACCAAGCGCAGCACAAATTAGCATAGTCACAAATAAAGAATAAAAAAATAATGAAGCCACAGTATTTTGAAAAGAACTGGAGGCCAAAAAATGAAGGGCTGCAGGAAGTTTTGATAGACATGGTATTGCGTGACTCCTAGTTGAGGGTTCAAAGTTTTCTTTTATTTTCTGAAGCAAATTAAAAATAATATGGCTTGGCAAATGATAATGAGTTCTTCTGGCATTCCAAATAAATTAATACCTGTGGAAAAAATCCTCTCCCTTCCATGTGCTATCTGTTCTCTGCAGTGCCGCCTCCTAGCAACAACAACTGCAGCCATTTCAAGCGCAAAATAGTTTAAGACATGCTTTCTTGGGGCGTTAAATAATGGCGCAAATACCAGTAATTTGACGAGCGCAAACATTAATAAATCACGTTGCGTGATTCATTTGAATTCTCTCCTCCCATAAATTTTGCATCTGAAAGGGAAACTCCTGCAAATGTATATTTAATAAGGTCAGATGCAAAATAACTGTGCCCACGCCTTTTCAGCATTAATTTTTCACTGCGCCTCTTTAGTACATCCTGACAGTACTATTTTAATGCCAAAAGATGGTTTGTGTTGGTGCAAGCAGTTAGTAAAACTGACCCTAAATCTTGTGTAACATTGTAAATGTCTTTACGGTCACTTTTGACAAATTGAATGCATCCTTGCTGAATAAAAGTATTAAGTTCTTTTAAAAAATCATACATGCTGACCCCAAACACTTGAATGGTGGTGTATACATAAACACAAACATTATGCAATATATAACTTAACATGATGGTAAAATGAAGCACTGGTTAACAAGATTACACAAATTAATATAAATTAGCCATTAAATTCACTCATACGTAAAATATTTAGAAATTGTCGTAAGATTGTGTTGAACAGAACATACATATATTCTAATAAACCAATGTTTTAAATCAATAACCGAGTCACCCACATATCTGCATTATATCACAGCATGTAAGTACACAAGCTCAACAAAACCAATATCCACTTTGAATATTACGCTTAGTACATATCACAGCAAGCTTGCTTTGCATTACAGGCAATCATCAACATGAATGTGAACACGAAAACACAAAAACATTAATAAGTGATGAAAAAGCCTCTATCAGTCATAAAATGACCACATGCAAACATAACCAGATTTCTCTAACATAAATGGGAAAAATGAGCACAAACTAACAACCTGTGGTGTTTAAAGTGCTTGGGCAAGTTGTGTTTTGAATGAATCTTAAACCACCTCCTGAGATGGCTGAACTGCAATTTGTTTCGAATGCATTTGAGAACATATATTTTTATTTCTTTTCATGACTGGATTGCAGTTCCATTTTTATGAAAACATATCACTAAATATATGTGTTTTGAAATCTAGAGTGTCCATATAACACACATTGAGTCTCAGTTTTAAGAATGAATAGTTGATTTCCCTCAACTGTAAACCGGTAAAGTCAAGAAGCGTGAAACCCACCACAGTCCCTATCTCACAGTAAAACCTGCATTTGTTTTTGCAATTTACCTCAGCCGTGACATTTTGACCCCATTCTCAGACCTCTCCTCGGCCCTACAGTCCGCCACAACTAATATCACTGAAGTGGAACAGCCGCTCAAGGGACCTTCTTTGAGTGTGTGTGCTGACAAATGCCTGTTTAAGAGGTTTTCATCCATTTCTCAAATGTGAGTTGTAGGATCTCAACCAGAGTTGGGTATAATGTGTTACACAGTAATGTTACTGTATTCTAATTACTTTTCCTGATAACACAGTAATGTAATTCGTTATATTTTAACTTTATGTAATTTGACTACAATTGCTAATGTCAATAAAATTATGTTACTTAAGTTAAAAATGCAGCGTTAAGAAAAAAAATGAAGTAAAATGCATTTTAAAATCATGTTTTGCGCGTCAGTTTGACCTTTAATAAATCACCGTAGAATGCGAGCTAAAATGCAGACGAGTTGTACAACATTTAGATACAATAAAAGTTTGCCGATTATATTTAAAAATGTTGCACTCGATTTCACATATTTTAGTCTGGTATTATAGTTTGGGAAAAGTTCAACTAGTAAATGTGCAAGTTTATGTCACAATAACACTAATATAGCCTAAATAAAAATAAATGATTCAACAGAATGAGATCCTCCGCTTCATTAAGCCGCACATCGCATCGCGTTCTTCTTCCGAGGTAAATACAAAGCTTATTCCTCTCAGCGCAACTTCTTCCAAAAATGAAAAGCCTAGATGAACTTGATAAATCTTAACACTTTGTTTACAGAGGTGATGTGGGTGTTTACATGTTCGCGCATCTCACGTGGATGATTATCGCATAGAGCGTGATGCGCATGGGTGTGGCCACATTATAGATGAGCTCAGATGGGAAAGACTGTACCTCCTTTTGGTTTTATACAGATTACTTTATCAGATAATGTGTTTTCGACATGACTTCATTTAAAAATATACACTTAAAGCTTTAGATATATTTCTCATGTCTGTGTGTCAAGTATTCGTTGAGTTTTCTTTCATTTTAGTCACACATTTCAGAAAGATATTTGCGGAGACTGAAACTACAGAAAGCGCACCCTATTTGTTTTCTTTATTTTACAAAATCATGTTTTGTCGATATTGTGTGTGCACAAATAAAAGTAGACCTTTTACAGTTTCAAATGATGTATTACTCATCTGTAATATCAAAAATGATGAAACATTTTAAGTTCTTTTCGCTGTTATCAGGAAAAAAATTCAAGAAATCGTTCAAGTTGCTGTTTTTATAATTTTAATTTTTCAGTCAATATTAAATTACTGAAAGAATTACAAGTTTCACTTTTTTAGTTAATTTTTTAGGTTTGATAACTTGAAAAGTAATGTAAACTTGAAAGTAACTTTAAAGTAATTAGTAATCTGATTACTTTTTAAATGCAGTAATCAATGTATAATCATGTAATGTAATCAAACTACAATGATAGAGTAAAAAGAAGTAATTATTAATTTGTAGCGAATTACTTTTTTAAGTAACTTACCCAACACTGATCCCAACGAATTCTGGAAGATTCTGGAAATATGCTAATGGGAGGTTTTTGTTTGCATCTGATTTCAAGGCATCACGCACATTGCTCAAATCTGTAAAGCTCAGAACTCTGTAGTTTCATAAATGTGGCATTATGACTCAATTTTAAGTAGATTCAGGCCCCTCAGACATAGATTAAATGAATTGCATGATACGGAGTGCTGAGGTCATTGACTATTAATTAAGCAGTTAATATGCAATGATCTTGGCACGCTACTGTACCTCTGATCCACAGTGCTTCCTACAAGGCTTTATATGCTGCACAAGATGAATGACAAAAAACACCTGTATTGACACATAATCTCATTATGTCGGCCCCTGAGTTCACTGATCAATATCAATAAATCATTCAAAAGAACATAACATGAAACTCTTTTACTTTAAGCTCCCCAGATAAGCGTTGCAATTTTGAGATGTTAAATTTGTTACACTGAAGTGCGCAATCTGTCGATCAGTCAATACTATTGATTCGCATGAGTCCAACAGACAAGGTCAGAATGCTTGACAGTTAAAATGTTCCAGAGCTTGATGCAACTAATTTCATGTTTAAACTCTTAGGGCTCTACAGTCAGAGACAATATAAAAGCGTAGCAGTTTCATCTATAGTGAAACCTTCAAATGCACTCTGCTTTTAGAAATGAAAACCAAGGTTGGAGCTGTGGCTTAGTAGTTAGTGCTCTGGTGTTCATCTCAGAAATCTAGGTATGAATCTGCCCTGTATTGTATTCTGATTCCTTTCTCCACAATAATTTCTGCTGTGAACAGTAAGTTCGAAATGAAAAACTGATCTGTTAGATAAGAAATAACAGCACAAGATGAAGGTTTGTGATCATAATTCAAGCTGGGCAACTTTTTATTCCTGTGAAGACACAGATTTGAGACTTTGCCTCATCTTTTGAAGCCTGCATTGCTCTGGCACTTCTTTCTGGCAGTGCATTTCCACAGTAATGGAATAAACTGTCAAGAAGAAACAGCAGATTTCAGATTTGGAAGAACATCCGAACAAAACGGTTTACGAACCAATTGTCTGAAATCTGAGCGCTGCTGGACGATCTCAATTGGCACTTCGCTGCCCTCTGTGGATGGAATGAAAAGCAGAAATGAAAAATCTGTCATCATTTACTCACCCTCATGTCATTCCAAACCTGTATGACTTTATTTCTTTTGTGGAACACAAAAGGAGAAACTCCGAAGACAAAACGAACCGTAAAAGCATCATAAAAGTAATCAAATACAACCCAAGTTCCCTTGAGTATCCTGTTAAGAGCTGTGATTGGATCAGTGAGTCAAATTTGATTCAGTGAGTCAAACTGAGCTGGATTAGTGAATGAATCATTTAGATGATTTTGTGAACTGGATCAAATTATTCAACTGACTAAAAAAAAAGACTTTTGAAAGATTTGGTTCGTTCCTCACAAAAAGCTATAGGTTTCAGAAGACTTGGAACAATATGAGAGTGAGTAAATGATAACAGAATAGTAATTTTTGGGAGAATTGTCTCTTTAAAAAAGTTCATTAGGTTAGGCAGATGGCACCAGTTGGCACATCAATCTGTTTTATGGGAGAGCAATAGGACGAACAGGTGCAGATGAATGAATAAAACTTCTCTGAATCTTCAAAGGTGAAAAAGAATGAGAAGTTGAAGAGATTAATCTAAACTAATGAGATCACCAGACTTCAAAAATCATTAATTCAACGACATCCTCCCTAAACGGCTGTTAGTAATTTTCACAGAGAATGAAAGGTTCAACTGAGGTGGTTCTGGGTAGGGCTGAATTTCATCTCACTATATGTAAATTCCTTCTTAATCCATGACGGCTTATCCGAGGCAATGAGGTCAGTGACTCTGCATCCTGTGTGAAGATTTCCACCATAAAAGCTGACACGCAGAGAGAATTGACATTATAGCTCAGGTTCCTACTGTTGTTATGGGCTCATTAAGCATCTTTAACACGAGGGAAAAGACGTCTACTCTGAATCTGTTGGGGGGATTTTGAATAACAGACTCCTGCCTCTGTTACCTGCGGTGATACGGCAGGTGTGGATAACTGATTATAAGACATGCATTTCACAATAGCAAGCTCAGCAAAGAGGAGAGAGACATCCTGCTATGTACTTTTGATCATCTTGGGACAGCCTAGTGAGCATAATGGGAACAGTAGCACATTGCTTCAGGCGCAGTAGCGCAGTGGGAGAGACGGGATATGAAGGAGACCGGAACCTGGAGTGCGTTTCTGTTTGAAATGCTACTTTTTTACTGTTAAGACAGTCTCTTACTGAATTCTTCGGTTCGTCTGAGGTCAACTGGGTTGTGCAATGTTGGCTTAGCAAGCTCCAAACTTTGAGCTGGATTTAAAAGTAAAATTGGAGTTACAGGTCATGTGTTTTTATGTTACTTTTATGTTACTTTCTCCTATTCCAGCTTAATATGCTGGGACAACTAAAAAATTATTTAAATGTTCAATGTCCCCCTCAAAAGAAAAAAAAAAGACTTTGTCATGTTTATAAAACATTGCTCTGTTTGTTTCAGCTTCCTGGTCTGCCTGACATAGCAACAGTAGTTCAACCAATGGTGTGAGTCTGGGGCGGAGCTATCTGTTGCTCTATCCAATAGCAGATGGAGGGAATTTTGATTAAAGTGCCACAGAAATGATAAACTTCACCTTCAAAAGGACAGTTCAGCCAAAATTAAAACTCATGACTTACATAATTTGTTCACCTTCTTATTCATAATTTTAAACCTGTATTACTTAATTTATTCTGTGTAACACTACTTTGAAGGAAAAAAAGTATCAGTGTATGTTTTCCCAAAAAATGAAAGTCATGAGGATTCAGAGTGATGTTATTTTAGTGTCTGTGTATATATAAATGTATATATAAATGTATATTTTATTTTAGTTTCAGTTTTCCTTTTAATTTGAGTTGTTTTAGCATTTTATTTTATTTATATAAAATTTATTTTGTTCTTAAATTTATTTATTCGTTTTTTAATCTATTTAGCTTTAGTTTACTTTTATAACTGTAGTCATTTTTGCACTTAAACGTAAAAATGACAGTGAAAAAACAAACTGTTGCTCTGACAACTAACTGAAATCAAATACTGTAGCTTGAAATTGAAGTTTTTCATCTAATATTTAATATATATATTTTTCAGCTATATTTCAATTCACAAAAATTATTTGCAATTGTTTGGTCCAATGTTGTTCAAAACATTCATCACAATTTGACAAATGACAAAAAAGTCATACAGGTTTGGAACGACAATGACAGATTTTCATTTTTGGGCAAATGATACCTTTCAAGTTCAGGGCCTGTTATAACATTCAAACATTCACTGCACTTACTGTAGATTTTAGGGTTGATGATTGATTGATATTGTCCTATAGGAAAATGGTGAATTCCTTTTAAATATTATTTCATTAAATTAAAAATAAAACGCCAATTCTGCATCCAGCTCAATTCAAATTAAAGACCTACAATTCTGAATTCTGTCAAATCCATCCGTCAAATTCATAAACAGGAACTTCTCCATTCAATTCTGACATAGAAAGAACAAAAAGTCACAAGAATCTATCCAAAGGATGACTAGGACTTCTGATACTCTGCTGCTTTGGACAAAACATGCCTGCTAAATATCTAGTCGCAAATATTTGAAGGTTTTCCCAAAAGGAAATCAAACCGCACAACACTGATCTACTGTTTTTTAATAAACAAGCACTAAACTAGTCTGTCTGAGAAAAGTACAACACATGAACAGCAGGAGAAAGTCACACACACACAGCTTCAGTTTCTCCAATCATGTAACAAGATCACTCAGACTGATGAGACATCTCAGAGAGACAGATTGTACCGTTTTAAATAACTCATAACGGCAAACCAAACATGAATGGGCGCGTGGTTGTTCCCAAAGGAAAAACGAGTGTTTGTTTTCCCTTTCCATAAAACTGCTATTTTATCTGGAGCAGCAAATTGTATATTGCCGTCATTTTTCATGATTATTGTTGCTTATGCACCATTTACATAGAGATTGCATTGCCATGCTATTGAGAACGGCCTCCTAAACACTACGGTAATGATGTAGTGGGGTTTCAAATGATGGAGAGGGTCACTTTGCCACGCTGCAAGGCTCCAGTGCATGCCAATCAGGCAGAAAGACGAAAATTAATAGCATCTGGTTACTGCTTGTTTATTCAAGAGTATAATTAACTGCCAGTTATTACTGTTCTGGAGACAGTTTCGTTTCTAACTCGTGATAAGGGGGACATTTCAAATGCAAGAAAGTGTAGATCGTGTCAAAGGCTGATTTGCATAGAATACATTATGAATTTTCCATAATGACGTTGAGTTGACTTTTATGTTTGGCTTTTGAGGGGGAAAAACACACAAGCATTTTTAACACAAGTACAAATGTTCTTTTTGTGTAATTAGCTGCTTTGAAGGATAAAGTAGTGTCAAACTGCGTATACACAATACTTCATTATTTATCACTGCCGTATTTGACGTTATTTTTTGATAAGAAGTACAAAGGCTGTACAAACATACAGTAGTTGAACAGTGGACTTACAATAAAGCTAGTTAGTTAGGAAAATACAGCGGAGTCCAGCAGTTTCATGATTTCAATGCACTTTCAGTCACAATCAACAACAGGGTGC
>JAFVLL020023488.1:45249-75208 GCA_021397915.2 Tor tambroides | reverse complement strand
CGTGAGTGGTATTGATTGGCCGATTCCCTTGTGGTTGTCTAATTTCACTCCATTATGTGTGTGTGCTGGGTTTATGTCCACCAGGGTTTATGGAAGCAGAGTCCAAATGACTCAGACGTTGCATTGCTACAAGCATTAAAGGAATTCTGAACGGGTATGAAAATTGGGTCATCATTTTCGTTACAAACCCGTATGATTTTCTTTTTTTCTGTGGAACACAAAAGCTTGTAGTTTTCTTCCATGCAATTACAATGAATGAAGCTTTCAAGCTTTAAAAAAGGATGGAAAAGCACCATAAAGCCATCGTACAAGTAGTTCATATGACTCGTGAGCTATTTGCCAAGTCTTCTGAATCCACACGATAGCTTTGTGTGAAACACAGACTAAAATTTACGCAATTATTTGCCTTAGCTACAGGAGACGAGAAAATTAAGAGTTAAGAAAGAGACTTAAGTCTCCATTTGCTCTCCTTCTAATCTGACAGTGGATCAATGAGTGGATTTAGAGTGTTTAACATTAAAGTGCCCCTATTATGCCTTTTCGAATATTACCTTTCATGCAGTGTGTCATGTAGCAGTATGTGAACATAGACTTTCTGCAAAGTTGTGAAGCCGAAAGTGCACGATATGTAATGTTATTGTCTATCAAATAAAAGAGTCGGCTCGCAATCGCCTAAACGAGTCGTTAGGAATTCGAATCTTATTCTGTTACGGCTGTACGTCACGAAGTAATACATTTGCATAATGTCCGGCCATGGCTGTCATTCGCGCTGTATGCGGTAGAGCAATCACAAAGGACTGCGCCATCTGACCAATCACAGCAGCGAGTGCTCACGGAAAGGAGGGGTTTAGAGAGACTGATTCTTCCAACTGCTTCGCACGAGTCGTTTAGGAATCATTTAGAAATGAGGTAAAATTAAGCTATTTTTTGAGAAAACTAAACTGTTTTTTGACCTTGGATGCATGTAAACCTGTTTTAGGAGACTCATAAAACAATATGAGCAACCTTAACAATGGCATAATAGGGGCACTTTAAAGAAAAAGAAAAACCTTGTGAAAATTTTAGTACAGACTTTATATTGGTTCCATATATTATGTAAATTATAATATCATGTTCTGTAACCATTAAGTAACCATTAGTAATATTAGTATGTTTTACCTGTTCTTTAGACATATGTAGCAATGCTGACATTTGCATTCAAAGAGGGAGGACAGTATGTAAACAAATGACTTTACATTTATGCATTTTGCAGATGCTTTTATCCAAGCAACTTATGCTGAATTCAAGGTATTTTATTTCTTCTTTTTTTTTCCCCTGGGAATTGAATCTATGACTTTGGCATTGCTAATGCCATGCTCAACTGTTTGAGCCACAATGTTCTGAGGCCTGATAAGTTACACACCAGCTAGTAGTTACTAGGAATCTAGTGTGGACTTTATATTCCAATTTAAGCAAGAACTTACTAACGGCTGACGCAACCCAACCCCGCAGTGTTGAAATAACATAGTAATCTTTCCCGTGTTTTATAGACTAATAATCTTACATGCTGTGAGTAACAGGTGTTTTTGCTGAAACAGTCCTCTGCTGGTTGTCTCTGTAAATTATTGTACATTTCTTAAATGCTACACCTGGGTTTCATTTATAAATAAATTTGCCTTTAGGTCTTTCTCCGGGAAAGTATCTATATGCTTGGCCCAGAACTGTCAAAACATGAGAAAGACAAACAAGCTCAGGTGTCTCATTAAAGCAACTTGATGAGACTCTTTTTCAACCACAGTCTTAATACATATTTGATACATCAAAATTTTTGCCTCATATAGTAATGTATAGTGAGAATATGGAGCTTAAACTCAAAGGAAGAAACACCTCAGTTTTATTCAGAGGCCCAAACTTTGGTGCGGTTGCTGATATTTAATATGGCCAAAACGTAAGATAAAATTCTGATAGCTTGTAATTTAATGAGCTCTTAACAGTATAGCTCCCAATAATATGTCTTTGTAAGAAGATATGCTTAGTTTTATTATCAAATCTCTGTAGTTTTTATTTGGGTTACCAAAAATATAAAGCAATGCAATACAATGATGATCAAGAGATGAACAATTAAATGTTCCTCAAAAGCCTAATGTATATTTGATACTCACATTTTTTAATGTGTGGATAATCAAGTAAAAAGTTGCTTCAGTCCAGTAAGTGGTCATCTTAAAATATTACTAACAATATAAAAGTAGTAGAATGTGTAAAGCAGGGTTTTTAGCAAATTTATGATCATGTTGATAATTTCGAGGCCTTAGAAATTTGCATGTCAAATACGATACAGTAGATTTTATAACGTAAAGGGGTCATATGATGCGATTTCTTGTTTTCCTTTTCTTTAGTGTGTTATGTAGCTGTTTGTGCATGTATAAGATCTGCAAAGTTACAAAGCTCAAAGTCTCCCACAAAAGGATTTATTCTATTTAAAAGAGAAGGCAGATCCAGACCGGGCTAAAACACCTCATTCAAACACACCCCCACATGTCTACGCCACAATGTGGAAATATTTGCGTAACGCCGCCCAAATGTTCACGCAAAGAAAGAAGAAGTGGTTTCAGTAACCACAGTAGTGTTGATGCAGCCATATCAGGGAGACGGTGTGTGTTTCTATGCCAAAGCAAAAGCACTTTATTTGGCCTTCTGAAAGTAGATGCAATTAGGAATCACTGGTTAAGATTTGTTTACAACAGAACAGCCCAAATGTTCGAATTTGTGCAACGCATTTTATATGGACGACAGTTTCGTGAACCTAGGAGAGTACAAAGCTGGCTATGCACGAAGGCTATTTCTTTAAAAAAAGGGGTCAATTCCGACTTTGCTATGACAATCTGGCGCTTCTGAATCAGCGACTGTATGTTTTGTTATTAGTTCAAGTATTTGCTATTGACTGTTCAAAGGCAGAGTTTTGCGTGTAACGCGTCATGTGAGTGTGTGTGTGTGTGTGAGGGGAACAGGGTCACATCTAGAGGTCGACCGATATGGGTTTTTCTCTGGCCGATGCCGATATTTAGAAATCAGGGCAGCCGATGGCCGATATATGATGCCGATTTTTGGCCGATATGTTTGGCCGATTTTCTTTCTTTTTTTTTCTTTTTTTTCCCCCCTTGACCAATTAATAAAATCAGTTAAACGGTTTAAAAAGTCATTTTTTTCAGTAATTTATCAAAATATTTAAAAAGGTTTGCTGCATGGTTAAAATATGCTATGCTTATAAAAAAGTGCGGTTTTTAGAGAGAGAGAGAGAGAGAGAGAGAGAGAGAGAGAGTGAGTGAGAGAGGTCGCGTATAAGTCACATTTTATTATTTCATTCAGAAATAGGCCTAATGCGATGGAAAATGTTTACAAACATTATAATAAACACTGTAAACATAGCTAGGCTATTTTAATTCCCCTCACTCCACAACAAATTCTTTCAATTAACAGTATTTAGAAAAGAACAAGAATTAAAAATATAAGAAGCTAGCTATAAACGACAAGCCAAAACGAATTCATTTAGGCTAAAACGAAACTGAAACCAAATGTTTCCATATTCGCGATGTATTTGAATGCCAAAATATTTATTATGTACTTCACAGAATTACTGAATTTCACAGGAAAGATTTATTTATTTTTTATAAATAAAGAACTGTATTTCTTTAGTCAATTATTAAAGTAGGCTATTAGCCTACGTGTTACATGGGCTGATTTATTCATTTTTAAGTATTTGGGATTTTCAGAACAAGTGGGAAATGTGCTGAATGTTTCACTTCATCCAAGTGAAATTGGCAAGCAGTTAGACTTAATTTACATTCGTTTTAAACGCGGAGCCAGGTGCGAGTTGACACAGGTTGCGCGCGTCAGGCCTCGTCCATATTGCCAGATCCGCTCGTTAGAGACTTGCGGAGCAGAACTGGACGCGAGACCGTGAGTATAAAAGAGCATTACGAGACAGGCTGCGTGTGTGCGGCTCGTCCATGAGACGCGGGAGACGCGCAGCGTGGGGCAGGGTGGAGCGGGTATGAGAAGCATTCAGAGACACGGGCTGTGTGTGCGGTCTTCTGAATTAGCGAACATGCAGTATAAACTCATTTCAAATTAATCTGTTGGGGAGATAAAATGTGTAAGATAATGTTCATGTAGCCTACTAATAAAAACATCTAAAAATGTATCTTTTATTCTCCAGTGCTGAAAGCAGAACCGATAAGGGAGCTCTTGATATGCGTTGTGACGCAGCTCTTGCAAATTGTGACGCAGCTCTTGCAAAAATCTGGAACCTTTTTTTGTTCCTTGTCTGTCATTTTGAGGCTGACATTACATATGTGTTTCTTTTGTTTTAATTTGCCTAACTTTCGATCTGACCTTTTTTAAATGGTGGGCGTTTACGCAGTTGGCTAGAGCAGTGCTGATCGGGGAGAACGGAGATGTGCTCACTCTATTGGTTAGTAAGACTGTCACTCAAGGCAGTCATGCATATGCTCTGGAACAGAGTAATATCACGTCCACATCGCAGGCTTTGGGATTAGCAAATCGCAACGTCTGAAATCGCGATTGCGATTCGATTCGATTAATTGCACAGCCCTACCAGGTAGTTCTCTCTTCAAAAAGTTAGCAGGCAGAGGGGGACATCACAGGGTTATCCGTTGTGCCAGTGGAGGTATTCGTCTTTACTTTGCCTGAAGGCAACGTCACCTATTTGCTTGCAGATGGCGCCTGTATATTGTCGACTGTTACGCTGTGTGATGCGATTAATTAAAAAATGCACCAAAAATCAGCCACGATTAATGGCCTGACCAATCGATCAGTGCGACCTCTAGTCACATCACGAACATACAAGCCCATCAGAAATCGTCTTAACGGTAACCGTATGTGCCAACACATCACGAACATCATCGCTATATCTGTCCTCGACTCTGCATTCCCTCTGAACCGAACTAATCAAAACGCTTGAAAGCTGAAGCTGGATATGGTAAGAAGCGTTACATTTCCGTAGCCTTGTGGTGTTCGGCCAATCACAATGCACTGGGTCAGCTGGCCAATCAGAGCAGACTGTGCTTGTTGGAAGGAGGGGCTTTGTAGAAAACAACACGTTTGAGAGAGGCGGGGCATAGAGGAAGTGCAATAATGTACATGATTTGAAAAATAATGTGTTTTTTGAACATTAAAGCATGTCAGCATATTCTGTTACACCAAATACACAAAATAATGATCTTTAAAATAGCATCATATAACCCCTTTAAAAAGAATAATTATTATAATGTCCAGTTTAATAAATGATATTTAGTATAATCTGAGTTAAAAGGAACATATTTGTGGTTTGTTGGGAAACACTGACCTAGTAAGTCATACTGTATATTAATATACTGATGAAATATTGTAATTGCAGCGGTGTCTGTCTGGACTCTCACTGATATGGACTGATGTTCAGGAGTCCATCAGGAGTGACAGCCGGAGAGGAGGAACCGAGACGGCCGGCAGGCGTAAAGCAGAGGTCTGTGGTGGTGTTGCGAGCGCTCATCATGTCCTAATGAACCCTAATTAACCTTCATTAGCCACGAGGTGATCCGGAACGCCGCTGCACCTCTCCCCTGTGTGCGTGTTATTGTTTATTATCACCAGAGTAATGAGAAGACTCACACCAACCGCTGTGCCTCACCTCTCCTCACCGCGGGCAGAGCCGTCAGCGTGTATGGGAGTGCTTTTAGGTGGAGGACAGCAGAAGAGATCATAGCCTGGTTTAAAGGGTTATGTAGATGCTGGATCTATAACCTTAAACCTCACTCCCCACTTTCAGCAGACACCCAGAATCAGAACAAATACACACTAGGGGTTAAATATTTACTACAATAGGGATTCAGTTTGATCTGATATTTGTCGAACTGATTTTTGGTTTCATACGATTAATAATTGTTTTCAAACATACATGCTGAGGACAACTGAGAGAAGGTGAATTTTCATTTGGATTAGAAATAATTTATTTGAGTATTATGATAATTAAGTCATTATAACCGTAAAAAAGGATAATTGAGTAATTACAAGTAATTATTAACGTGATTATAATAATAATTCATTACATTTATATAGCGCTTTTCAAGGCACTCAAAGCGCTTTACATACAAGGGGGGGATTCACACATTTTAAAAATATATATATTTTTATTTAGTCTGATTCGATAATGAATCATTTAGACTTATTTATGAAGCATTATGGCCAATTTTTTGAGAAGTACCAATGCAAAAGGTCCAAATTATTTTCCAAATAAGACCATTTTTAACCTTAATTAAATATTGTGCATATTAAGTTTATAGTGAATATTAAGTATTCACTACAATTCAAAGGTTTAATTCATACTTTTGGACACATTCAAGTAATCAAAAAATGACACTCAAGATGTTTATAATGTTACAAATACATTCTATTTTAAATCATTGCTGTTCTTTTGAACTTTCTATTTATCAAAGAATCCTGAAAAAAGTACAAAATTATTGACAACAATAACAAATAATTATTGAGTAGCAAATTGGCGTATTCAAATGATTTCTGAAGGATCATGTGACACTGAAGACAGGAGTATTGATGCTGAAAATTCAGCTTTGCATCACAACAATAAATTACATTTTAAAATATATTCAAATAGAAAACACTTACTTTAAATTGCAATAATATTTTACAACATTACTGCTTTTTACTGTATTTTTGATTAAACAAATGCAGCCTTGGTGAGCATGAGAGACTTAAATAAATAAATACATACAGAAATAAATAAATAAAACTCTTCCCAAATTCAAACTTTTGAACAATAGTGCAAGTAGAAAAATATTTACTATGCAGTACCAAAAATGTATATTTACTGTGCAAGTTTTACCAATTAAAGTGAATTTTAAGGATCAGAATCAAGAATTAAGACTTTATCTATTTCCCAATCTTAGACAACACAACCTTAAAATTCCCTGATATTTCTAGGTTTTCGAAACCCTGTATTAAAACCACATAATCATTAAATCATTACTTCTGTAATTCACAAAACTACAGAACTGCACAGTAAGGTCAGTCACACACACACACACAAACACACACACACACACACACTCACACTCACACACACACACACACACACACACACACACACACACACACACACACACACATGGAGATGAAGTCATATTAATCAACACCAGCTGCTGCAGATACTGCAGCCAATACCCCAGTTAACATCCAGTAGTTTTGGATTCATTAAGCCCTCATTCATTTCTGAGTTATGGGTCCATCCCATCAGACCCATTTAATTAAAACAATGACACCTGGAGAGAGGAAGGGCAGGTGGCCAGATCTCCTGCCTGACAGGACAAATCACAAACACACACATGTGCTGAACACGCTGCCCTTTACATCCGTATATACTTGCAGTCACAAGGACGCTCATAAAAGCTCACTCGCACTGTCTGAACGCAACAGTCTTCCCGAAATAGCAGCGTCTCAGAGTAGCACAGCGCTGGTCGAGGAAAGTGAGACTATAATGTATTGTTAAACACCCAGAGGACATCCAGAAGCAGACAGACTTCAAAATATGAGGGGAAAAACAGCAAAAACTGCCATGAAAGTAAATTCATAGACAATATCTTGGGATTTTAGCCATAACAGGAAAGAAAAATCGCAAATGACATCACTTGAACATCTCAGTTGTTTAGTGATTAGGACTAACGCACAGCAAATGAAGAAAAGTCCCTCAAATCCACAAAACGACTCCAGTAATTTCACACAGGCTCTCTAGAGTTTCAGATGAGATCTTAATGTCTCAAACTACACTCAGATCTGCAATCAAAAGAGATTTAATAAGTTCAAAAATGTGATTTTAAAACGAACAAACAGTTCCAATTAGATTAGTCTTCTTTATCTGAGCTAAAAGATTAACATTAATTTTATAGCTCTATACTCTATGTCAACAATTTTCTTATTTGTGCCTGTTTTTAATTTACTTTTAAAGGATTTTTTAAAGAAAAAAAATACTCTGAGCAATAACATTTTCCTCTGGAATACACTCCACTTCCTATCCAAATTCCTCTTCGTATTTATTACTATTAATACCTTTTTCAGAAAAAAGACACTCATTCAAACACATACATATTTAATGACTCCAAAAAATACTGGACACTTACAGCAAGTCACAACTATATAAAATTTAACATTAACTTTATATAAATATTAAACTTAATTGCATTTACTTTTAGAAAAATATACACTAACATTCAAAAGTTTTATTTTAAGTAATATTTTAGTTCAGCAAGGACGCAGTTAATTAACGAAAAGTGGTTTTTAATGTCATAAAAGATTTATAATTCAAATGAAAGCTGCTCTTTTGAACTTTCTATTCATCAGCAATCCTGAAAAAATGTACAAAAAAAATGAAGAAAAAAATTCTACAAAAATATTAATCAGCACAACTTCTTTCAACATTTATAATAATAGGAAACCACCAGATCGGCATATTAAAATGATTTCTGAATGATCATGTGACACTGAAAACTGGAATAATGATGCTGAAAATTCAGCTTTGCATCACAGGAATAAATTACATATTACAAAATATTAAATAAAAATAAAAACAGTTGTTTTAAATTGTAATAATTTTACTGTATTTCTGATAAATGCACCCAAACCTACATATAGACTATATAAATAGATATCCTGTTCAAAATGAATATTAACGTAAAAGTATTGTGACATTTTGTGGTTCTCTACACTTGTGGTTACTTGACACCTGTGTGAATATTAGGAGCACTGACTTCATAAATCCACTAAAAAAAAAAAAATCACCAAAACATCAGTTGATTAAAAGTTATCCACTGTTCACACTTGCTAAAGGAAGGCGAATCAATCTTGCAGCTCATGTTGATAATGATTAATAACCTGTGATAGTTGTTCATCCTGACTGTAGACGAGTTTGACCCAGAAAAGGACACACTGGGAGAAATGATAGATGACAGCAGTGGTTCACTCACTCACTCACTCGCTCGTTTGCGCCACGCTCAACAATTAAAAGCTTTGTCCCCACCAAGACCCTGAGCAGAGTATTTATAGCGCTCTTCCTCTACGGCCCAGTGTCTTTTCCCTAACATTACCTCCCTCACACACATACACACACACATAACAATAACTGTAGATTTGTACCTCCGAATGAAAGGCAACAATCATCTCAAGCAGCAGCAGCAGCGCTCTTCTAGGACGGCTGTCTTTCCCAGCCTAATAACGTTGTTCAGCAAATCGGAACGGGTGCGTGTTGCCAGGAGAGGGGCGACACAGCACGAGTTTGAAGGAGCAAATTAATTTCTGTGCCGCTGCATGCCTGTCTGGGAGACGAGTGTGTGTGGGGCGCTCGGGGTGCGTGTGGGGCCGTTCGCTCTCTTTTATCAGGCGGGGCAGGCCGCTGTTCCTCTGCCCTGATTCCCCGACCTCATCATAGCCTCACATTCATCACCGCCGCACGTCCCAGGCTGCTTATCTTCTTCACTCTTTCTTTCACGCTCTTCCCTTCATACTATACCTCATCTATAAATCTATCATGTCATCCTGCCCCTGACCTGGAAATATCAGCGACCGCCTGTGACGAGATAATTAGAGATTTTTAAGCCTGCTGGGGCGGATGGTGTGGATGCTCGTGCGCACATTGGGTCTCATTCATGAAACGGGAGCAGAACAGATTTCTGTGTAAATCATGCTGCATTTTTGGCAATAAGCTAAAATGAATGTTTTGTGAGGATACTTAATTTATACACTACCATTCAAATAAGAATACATTTGAAATAAGTCTCTTATGTTCCCCAAGGCTACAGATATTTGATAGTATTAGTAAAGTATTAATTCTTAAAAAATAAAAAAAACATACTGACCCCAATCAAAGCAACCATCATTTTAAAGAAACAGATGGAGATTAGATAATTAAGGAGATTTAAAACATTTAAAAGTAAAAACTAAAATAATTATTCATTTATACACAGCAAGTTAACAGTACATGGTAAAATATTTTGCTAAATATTTTAGCATTTTAAAAATGCCACAAAGAGGCTAAATAAGGTGATCACATGCTTTTTGATGTTGTAAATTTAATCACTGATATACAGAGTTTGAAATAAATCATGAAAATGAATCAAACTTACTCTGATGTAATTTTTGCTACTGAAAAACCTCTGAATGCTCTCATAATGTGCGAGTTGGAACGTTAGAAAGTATAGTCTAAAGGTACATGGTTCAAAAACCTAATTGGCTAAATCACAATGTTGCATAACTTTAAATTATCAGCCCAATCATTGTGGATATAATGAGATTTCAATGCAAAAATGTAAGAATGGCTTCACAATAAACGTAGTCATTCATTTAGCTTCCGTCAGGCACAGATAAACGTCAAGATCTACCTGCAAGCACTCATACACACACTCGCACAGCAACCTTTTGAGGGTGATAATTGACATCTTTTGAAGAGAAGCTGTGATATTTAATGACTAATGGTTTAAAGTTAATGATTGTCCAGAGGGGGTCTCCAGCAATTAACATGATTCCCCTTTCTAGCAGACGTCTGCTGAGAGAGATCGAGGCTGTTCTGACCTCAGCAGAGGAAATATAGAGATTACTGGCTCCCCAGAGACGCTCTACAATAAGCGTAAAGGTGAAATATTTTAAATAGCTCATTCATATGTTGATTCACCTGAAAAGCATTAACACTATTATTAAAACAACCAGCCTGACACAGCAACACTGCCTTAACCAATGGCATGACTTTGGAGGCGGGACTATCTGGATTGTCTGACCAATGCACTCTTAAAAACAAAAGTTCCAAAAGAAACTTTTCGCAATAGGCGCTTACGTACTGGAGGAAGCTTTTCATAGTTCCTAGAACTACTGGTGGAAGTTCCCGCTTTTTGGCGTGTTCGCACCGCAGGAACTGGGAATGTATTTAGTTCTAGGAACTCCATTTGGGGGAACTAAATAAGTTCCTACTTCAGAGTACACTGTAAAAAAAAAAAAAAAAAAGCTGAGCCAACTTAAAATTTTAAGGCAACCAGCTTCAGCAGATTTCTGAGTTCTCTCAACTAATTTTTGTAGGAGATTCTCAACTTTTTGTTGTATACACTTAAAACACCAAGTTGAGAAAACTCAAAAATCTGCTTAAGCTGGTTGCCTTAAAATTTTAAGTTGGCTCAACCTTTTTTTTTTTTTTTTTTTTTTTTACAGTGTATAGGGTCTAAAACAGTTCTATGGGAAGTACCAGTGACGTATGTGTGCACTGATTGGCCAAATGCATACGATACACCAGCTACACGGCATTTTTAAATAGCCGTGTAAAAATATTTACTCCATGAACATGAAAAAAAACAGTGATAATAACGGCATTTAGCTACCTAATGTCTGCAGCGTTATGTTCTTTTCTCAGCCTCGATGATATGTAACACTGCAAGTTGTCATAAGAGATTTAATCAATTTTCATGCTTTCAATCGCGTAAATTGTGCGTTTACATTCCATCTCCATTGTCACGAAACCCACAAGACACAACAAAAACAGCTCCAATCACGGCATCCTCCAGTTGTCGATGTTTGTAAATATCATGAATAAAGACGCTGCTGTCGGCAAATGCAACCAGGAAAACGGCCCGAAAGGGAAACTGGTTCTCTAGGAACGAGTCTGCTGCTATGCGGTGCGAAAGCCATTGAAGAACCATTTTGGTCTCCCCACAAAATGTTTTAGTTCTTCTAAGAAACGGGTTCATCATTTTAATAATCTAAAGAAGCTTATTTCACTGTTAAGAAGTTTTGCATGTTCCATGAATGTTAAAGGTTCTTCATGGAACCATCGATGCCAATAAAGAACCTTTTCAACCTGTCATTATTTTTGCAATTTTGTTTAGTGACACTAATGGTGCAGAAATGACACTTTACATCAACAAAATGAAAAAAATCCCATTCAGATCATTTAAAATAGGCTATTTTATCTTTTTTTGTACTATAATATGAGTTCTAGTCTCTATGGATATGGAGGACTCCATTGACACTGAGGGCTATTTAAGGATGTCTCTTTTATTGCTCATCCTCCACCTCCTAATGAACCCAAACTCACTAATAATGATCCTGGGTATCCTTCAGACCAGGAAGGGCAGCCAGAATCTTCACACACACACACACACACACACACACACACACACACACACACACGCACACACACACACATTCACGATAGCCTTTACTGCAGTGCTGGCTAACTCTCAGACTTTTAAGAGCAGGAGCTAAATTACCCACAATGCTTCAACTGCAGACAGAAAGCATCATACCCTTGAAAACTGGAGTTGTAATTGAATATAAAATGAAATTAGCTTTTTATAAAGTTCCAGTATTATGCGCAAGAAACAATAAAATATTAATATTATTAATGCCAAGCATGCCAGAGGTGCAGCCTCGATGACTTTCAAATATCCTCTTGTCCGCTCTCATTGTGCGCATTTTATGGATCAAACGAGCCACATTAACACCGCTATATTTTGAAGCAAGAATTAGTCAAAAAACATGCAAGCGCCACTGCATCAGAGTTGTTTAACATCGCAGCCCTCTCTCATGGGAAATCCAGGCGCATAAACAGCCCCACAAACCAGAAAACTTCAGCAAAATGGAAGGCTCTAATCCCAAACAGTATTTACGCCCCTGCTGGAGAGGCTCAATTAGTGCTGGCCGTGCAGGAATCAAGCTGGGACGGAATAAGTTAATTGGGATCAATCAGCTTGGAACTCGACCGGTTCCTGAGGGCCGGGCGCCTTAGGCAAGCAGGATCTGACGGCGACTGCTTGAAAGATTTGTTAACCACCGACCGGGCTGTTGGGGATGCGGTTGAGCGGCTCTGACTCAACACAAACTGGAAGAGCGAGGGAGAATTCAATGTCACCCCTGTTACTAGAGATGCGCAGAGACTCAGAGAGAGCGACAGGGGGTAGGATACCACTTTCAGAAAAATACATGCAGGGGAACTGCAGGATTTAATGGAATAATTCACCTAAAAATGAAAATCTTGTCTTTACTCATTCATTTTTTTTATCTTCTGTATAACATAAAAGGTAGTTTTCTGAAGAATATCCTGCCACATCTTGTGAAAAAGAAGTACACTTCGACATACTTTTAAAAAGAGAACTTATTATGGAAATGATTTACTTTAAAAAAATAACTGATTGCACTTTTTCAGATACTTGATTGCATGTTTAATGCAATTAAAAGAAAATGCATTATAGTTTAAATTTATATTAATTGCAATTAGCTGATCTTTAGAGTGCTTTTTTGACACACTTATGTAGGACTTAAGTACATCTTTATATGTAATTTCATAATTGCATCTGTTGCATGGGAAATATTTTTAAATTCTGTTGTCGAATGCACTGACAATAATTTACTGTATAGTAAACTAAAATCCACTATTCTATACTATTATACTAATTAAATGATATTCTATTAAAACCTGTATGTCATATATTTAAATACATTTGTAATTATACATTTGGAAGTTGCAGTTTAAAATATATAACTTTAAATTTAATATTAACACATTACAGTTAAAATTATAATCAGGTACTGTATTTATGTGCTTTAGCATGCTGGTAATATGAAAATAAGACATGAAAATAAGTGCACTTCTTAAAGCACAACAAAAGATTATTAAAACACCTAATGTATTGATTATTAAAAAATATAAAAATGTACTTTAAGGTAAAACTTAAATATTTACTTTATTTTAGTGTGTTAGAAAACCGTGTACTTTCTTTAAGTACACTTTAGTGGTCTTTTATTTCATTAATTTTATATTATCTTCAAGTACGTTTTTAAAAATATATTCTTATAAGATTTTAAGTACACTACAAGTGCACATTCAGTACAATTAATCATACTTCTTTTTCACAAAATATATTTTTTAACGGGATAAGGAAAAGTCATACAAGTTCGGAGCGACACGAGGGTGAGTAAATGACAGAATTTGAACTTTTGGGTGAACTATCCCATACTAATAAATTAAGTTTTAAATGAAAAATGTAATCTTGATGGTGACACTTGAAGAAAAAAAACTGCTCAGACGCACAGTGAATTTATACTGCTCAGACGCACAGCGGCGGTCGACCACAAACCATCAGCTTAATAACACAATAAATTAAATGGACTCAAACACTTTGTGCAACCTCACTCCTTCAGTACGTCTTAATGAAATCAATATACTGGACGTGGGCCCATGTCCTAATGCAAGGAAAACTAGATTACATTGACTTGTATATCTCTGTAATTAAATAAGGGCCATACTGAGTAGCTGCACACAGTTATTTACTATTCCATTTACTCAGTAAAGAGCCTGTGTGTGTATGCAAACATTTACTTGAAATCATTTTTAACTGACCTTCAACTACTGCCTGAGACTAGCTCATGTGACTGAAAGGTTCTCGGGATGCATTTTTAATCATATGTCATTGAATTTCTAATTTAATGAAACAAACAAACCCACGTGTCCTCCCAAAAATGGCATTAATTATTTAAAACACTGTGAAGGAGCTCTAAGTGTATTTGCAGTGTGAATGGGTTTTAGGTTTGAGACTCACGTCAGGATATTCTTTAACAGGCACGTAGAGTTTCTCTTGGAGCTGAACGATGGGGCCGACGGCGTCCGGGAGCTCGGAGCTTCTCTTCTCCGTGCTGCCGTTTAACGTGTCGTTGTACATGTCCTTTCGTACCCTGCTGATCTCTGAAATAAAGAGAAACACACGCACCATGAGTTAGCTGCATCAATCAGGATGCAGACTGGGCAAGAACAGAATTACAGTTATAGTGGCAGGCTATATGCTACATTTCCTTTACCAATGGATTATATGCGCTTTATTATGGCAGTAGAAAAGTGCAAACGCTCCTTAAACACTGCTCTTAAACCTAATGAACCATTCAGTGTGTTACAGCGTCTGCAGTTACACAACGTGGTTTAATAGAGTAGAGCGAGATCCTAGATTAACGGTTTTGTTGTTTGACAATATGGTAATCAAACAATTTAGGGTTGCAAAGTTACATGATTGAGACTATGATTAGTAATTGTTAAATACACTCAATGTGTGCCTCATGAGTCAATGTTTTCAGTAGTCTCAGATTGTTTTTTTACAAAGTGCATGGTGAATACAGAACACTTCAGGTTCACAATATTTTCACGTTACAAATGTTTTTGGCAGCTGCTGCAGATGTTACAGTATTACACAAAACTAATGAAACACAGTGAAAAAAGATCACATTAAAGTCCCCTCTGTCAAAATAAAAAGTTTAACCAGAACATGTAAGAATAGTAAAAGTTGTGAAAGTAAAGTTATGACAAGAAATATGTTACTATTGTATATTGAAATATTGAAATTTATTTATTTATTTACTTTAAGGCTGCATTTATTGGATAAAAAATGCAGTAAAAAATTTTATATTATGAAATATCATATATAACACCTCTTATATTATATATTTAAATATTTATATAAATATTTAATTTATTTATATATTTATTTAATATTTATTATATTATTTGTATATTTTATATATTTTAATACAGTTCAAGTTGCAATTTATTCCTGTGATGTAAAGCTGAATTTTCAGCATCATTACTCCTGTCTTCAGTGTCACATGATCCTTCAGAAATCATTCTGATATTGCATTCCAAATATTATTTTTATCAATGTTTCCTGCAGGGCTCCTTTATTAATAGAAAGTTTTAAAGAAATGTAAATACTTACTATACTTTTTCTCTTTTTTTGCAACAACATAAAAGTCTTTACTGTCACTTTTGAACAATTTAATATGCCTTTGCTAAAAAAAAGTGATTTTATCTTTCAAAAATCTTACTGAGTCCAACTTTCAAACTATTTGTGACCCTGGACCACAAAACCAGTCTCAAGTGTCAATTTTTCAAAATTGAGATTTATACATCATCTCAAAGCTGAATAAATAAGCTTTCCATTGACGTATGATTTGTTAGGATAGGACAATATTTGAAAATCTGGAATCTGGGGGTGCAAAAAAATCAAAATACTGAGAAAATCGCCTTTAAAGTTGTCCAAACGAAGTTCTTAGCAATGCTTATTACTAATCAAAAATGAAGTTTTGATATATTTACGGTAAGAAATTTACTAAATATCTTCATGGAACACGATCTTTACTTAATACCCTAATGATTTTTGGCATAAAAGTGCATATTTTGACCCATGCAATGTATTTTTGGCTATTGCTACAAATATACCCCAGCAACTTAAGACTGGTTTTGTGGTCCAGGGTCACATTTATTTATTTCATGTGTTTGTTTGTTTGTTTTGTGTACCATTACAATAATTATATGATAATATTATTATATTAAAAACTTTTAATATAACTGGTTCCTTTAAAAAGAACTCAAGTATGAACACTTTCAAAGAGTAACTGTTTCTATGAGCAGCAGAGCATAAGCAGAACATGCCTTAATGTGGAGACAAGTGACATGCTAGTTTGTCATTTTCACACACCATGTTGAACATGAGAGCTACTGCTTTAACCATCATATTTAAGCAGTAGCAATACATAAGATTTAAAAACTTATATTAAAATTCAAGTCACAATATCTGACCAAATCGCGCAGCCTTAAATCAGACGTTAGCTTTAGACCACCCACATAAGAACAGCAGTATAAAGAAACTCCAGGCTACAGGCTGACATCAGTTTGGCCAGCATTAGTCTCAGCTCAGAATGGACAGTTAGTACATTTCAACAAGACAAGCAAAGAACACCTCTGCAAGAACAGAGAAAAAGAAAGTGACAAGACGTGGGCTAAAAGAGCTTCTCTCTCTTTGAACAGCTGTAAAACCACAAAAGGTCTTTCTAAGAGGATATGACTACCTTCTGAATAACCTCAGGAGACATATATATCCATTTTGCTAGGAGGCCCTGGTGAGAACTGCCTTTCAACAGCTACCAGCTTTGCTCTTTTTCCAGTGTACCAATGTTTCCAATGTATTGTTGATTAATAATGAAGCAAGTTCCGGTGACAGGTGACATGTCGGACCACAGACGTCAACGTGCTGTACGAATAGTTTACTTACAGTCATCTCTGCACATTAAACTGCGATGACAGAAAGTATTTTAAAAGAAAAAATACACACTGCAGGAGAACGAGGGAAAACGGAGAACAGGTAATCACTGTTATTACATGTGATCCTTCCATCACTTAATAAAGTGAGTAATAACTGTCCTTTTCTGAAACCATCCTCTATTATTTCTAAGGAAAGAGCAAGAACGAGGAACGAGAGAGAGAGAGAGAGAGGCAGCGAGTCAGAGAGGAAGTAAGGGCTCTAATATGGTGGGAAAGACAATTAAAACAATCAAGTCTGTTAATATTTCATATAAGACATTAAATATCCCAGTCTCAAGCTGCTGCCACTGTTGTATAATTCTATTACTGGATGAAGAATCCCCTGGTGCAATTCTCAGAGGCAAATTGAAGAGGTCGGTTTGAGGGAGAGATGTAATTACAATGGAGATCGCACACTCCGCACACTCACAACAAGGACGCACAGAACGCACACTATTGTGTCCTTTCACAATTACAATATGGTGTAAATTTGACACTTCTTGTGGGGTCATGGGGAATTTGTCTTGAAATTGTAATTACGCCTAATTAGAACAATTAGAGAAACACTCACGTGACACGGCAGATGTGCTTTTGGGTCCTCATTAAGAAAACATGCAGTTTTAAGAGCCCGTGATGTTTTCTGTCATTGTTTTAACTCTAAATCTGAAAGTTTTATTTGTTTGTGGGCAACATTAATCATATTTTTGGTGTGTTTTCTCAAAGCGGTACATGCATATGTCTGCTAAAACATTCATTTTGCCAACTTTTAACCCTATATACACATTAAATAATAGTCTAAAAAATCTACCGTATTTTCATTTTTATGGAATAGTTTATTGAATCTTTAGATAAAATATCAAGGAGCATCTAAAAATAAAATGTGGCTTTTTATGGCTCATATAGTAAGATTAAGGAAAATATATGATGCTCACACTCGAGGAGGCTCAAACTGAGCAAAAATATGAAATGTGGTACAGTTGCTGATATTTATATGGCCAATAAATGAAATTCTGATAGCTTGTAATGTAAATCAATGAGATCTTTATAACAGCACTACTTTAAATGCATGTAAATATCAGCAATCAATCTATATCTCCTAGTAATATGATATTTAAATGTTTAGTTTTATTATCAAAGCTCTGTAGTTTTTATTGTGGGGCAAAACATATAATGCAATGCCATACAATGATGACTGAGAGATGACTAAAAATGCATCATATTTGATGCTGACATTTTAACATGATTTTTTTAAAAAGCGATATATGGATAATCAAGTAAACCTGAGATGCTTCAGTCCAGCAAATTTTCATCTTGAAATATTATCAATAATAAAACATTTATTTCTACATTTACTTTTTAAAAATAACTAAAAAGCAAAAAAACATGTGAAACAACCTGAAGGTGCACTTTTACAATTATACTAAAACCCTTTTCACTTGCTAAAAAGTATAAACTAAAGTTGAGTACAACAGGTTTTTCAGCAAGGTTTTGATCATGTTGATCATTTAGTGGCCTTAGAAATTTGCGTATCAAATACGATACAGAAGGCTACGAATATATTACATGACCTCAAAGCTAATACACGTGAACCGAAAGCCACAAAACTCCAGTTTTGATTTAATGCGGTCTAAGCAATACAGAAAATATTCAGACAGCTTTCCATAATAATAGCCTGTGGACCGAGGTTGCCTTGGACAGACATTTCAGTTAAACGTCTGTTTAATGGTGGTCTGCGCTCATCTCAATAAATCGCAGCTTAAAAGAGCCCTGTTGATGGCTATAAGCGAGGTAGAGGCTACGGGCTTTATGGCAATGTTGTTATCAAAAGTGATTTAAGCTTTTCACATTGACATCGAAGGCCACCGCCAAGAAAGACAGTGGCATTGAGAGAGTTTCTTCTGAGGTTGGGTACACAAGAGTGATGGCTACAGCATCTGAACACTGATGTGGAAGTGTGCGCAGCGATTGCCATGGATCCGTGAAAACGGATGTAATCACTGGAGTATGAGTAGACCGGTTTCTTTCCATTAACTTAAGAGGGAAAGCAATTTATGTACATAAATAGAAACTTGCATCCATAAAACACGGTAAGAAAAGGTGAAAATACATTGCTGACATACGCTGTTGTAGGTGATGAAATGCATAGCGTTACTACTATTAATCTAGAATTTATTCAGTGCTATTTATCCAAATGAGTCAAAATAATACAAGCCTAAGATATGAAAAAATAACAACTTTAGAATACCTTTCTGTCATGAATAATTACAAAGGAATTCTAATAATTACTCTTAACTAATAACAAGAAACTGATTAACAAATTATTAACTAATGACTCAAGTGTTACTGCATCCTTCTAAAGGAATTATTAGCTGACTGAAACTGTATTCTAAAGTAAAGATCATAGTAACTCCCTAGTAATAACTCAAGTATTACCAAATCCTTCATTATGAATTACGGTTTATTAGTACTTATAAGGCAAATATTATAAGGCAGCAGCTATTTGCACTAAGTGCAAATAGCGATAGATACTATTTACACTAAGTGCAAATAGCAATGGATTCTATTTACACCAAGTGAAAATAGCAGGATTTTTTAACGATATGCTATTTACACTAGCATAGTGTAAATAGCTATAGATTCTATTTACACTATGTTAAAATAGCAAGATTTTCTGCTATTTATACTACTTATTGCAAATAGTGGCAATTATCTGCACCTCAGTATTGTAGTAATTATAAAACAGTTCGCAATAATAACGTATTGAGTGTAAATTATAGTTTGAATTCAAATTAGGCTATTTAATGGATGCCACCTTATTGGGACAATATAGCCCTCCGTACACCTACCCTAACCCTACTCGATACTTTATCTTCAACTTTTTGATTATTTCCTTCATTTTTATTGAAAATAAATGCCTTTCTGATGCGATATGAGATTTGAAAAAGGTTCGGCAAAAGGTGGATTCGAACTCGGGTCGATCGCGTCAAAAAGCACACGCCTTACCATCTACGCCACTGAAACAGAAGCTGAATGAGCGTCTTTTTGCAGTGCTGACTAACTCAATCACACGTTGGTAGGCTGAGTTAGTGTAAATACCCTTTGCCAACAAGGCAGGCTATTTGCACTTAGTGTAAATAGACACTCCGATATTATAAAGCCTTATTCTGCATGAGGATATTTTAGATCCCTTAAACCTACCCCATACCTAAACTTAACAACTATTAACTATTAATAAGCAGCAAATCAGAAGTTTCTTCTGGGACAGTTCTAAGTTAATAGTAAATATATGTTCCCTATTCTAAAGTGTTACCAATTAATTCTACACTGAAGATCATGGTAACCCACTAGTAATGACTCAAGTTTTATCAGATTACTAATCATTTGGAACATGATAACTCTATAGTGAAGGCATTGTAAGCTTTTAAAGTTTTTGTACAGTTTTGGATTATAATTACTTCTTAGTAAGTTTGGATTATAATTACTACTTAATATTTGGTAACACTTGAGTCATTACTAGTGGGTTGCCGTAATATTCACTTTAGAATACTGTTTCAAACAGCTAATAATTTCTTTAGAAGGACGTAGTAACACTTGAGTCATTACTTTAAAAATATGTTAATCATAATTTCTTGTTAATAGTAGAAACTAGAATGTTAATATTGTTACTCATTTGTTCCTGTATTTCATTCGTTAATGACAGAACGGTATTTTGAAGTGTTACCAAAGAACAAACAAACAAACCCAAATTTAAAGTGCAATGAGACTAGTGAGTTAAGTGAGTAAAATCAATCAGTACGTAGAAAAATAATAATACACTTTACAAGAATCTCAGGCGTTTTGGTGTAAACTAAAAATCTGTATATCGAGTGAATTATGTATACTTTACAAATAAAAGGCACTTATTTTCATTTGATGATTGCTTTTTTTTTTATTTGCAACCTAACTGATGCAAATCAAAAGACAAGTCTATTCATAACAAATGAATAAATAAACCTAGCTCAGTGCAAACACATCTGCTTCACATTATATAACACTTAAAACAAGCCTCAAAACAGTAATGCTTTGTGAATCTGACTGATGGACATTTGAAGGTGTTTTATATAATCATAGATAAAGACACACCTGTGACCGAGGATCATTTGAATTCTGCATTAATGCACTACATAAATTGCTTCCATTGTATTCAACGATGCCATCTACACTGGAAGTGAGACGACTGCAGTTTTCTGCTTGCTGTCAGACTTTTGCAGAACGTCTACCAGTTGACTCATTTCTATTGTTGCATTGTATCTATAGAGTCATCCCACTAGTCCTATTGTATCACATTATTCATAACACTGGAGAGTGTCGCAAATTAAATGACACACACATGCATACACACTATACAGTACGTGAAGGCAAGGCTCTGATTGTGATTTCAATGACAAATTGGCCTTGGCACCAAGTATCCTGTAATGATAATGATAAACACCAGCCAGCCAATCCAGATTCCCACATTAGCATCACAAATATACCCCGAGGGCCGTTAAGTCCCTGCCACTCAGTCTATATATCACAGCAGAGATGCCGAGGATTAGCCTCTTCCGCTCTGGAGCAGAAAACGCACATCCTCCGCTGGCTCTAACAACTGTGAATTAAGCTCCATTCTCCTCCAGCTTTCAAAGGCTGCTGAGTTTCTCCGAGCCGTCAGTTGTCATACCGCTAACAGCTGTAAAAACCCTGGAAATGCACATAGGAAAATATTTTGTTACAGACCAGTCAAACTCATTTACCAATGCCCGCAAGAGCATGCTGAGTGATTTAATTACACTGTCTGATCATGTTGGACCATGAGGAGACGTTTATAGATGCTCCCGTCCAAATTCAGAGCATCTGAAGGCATAAGCAGAGGAGAATGCATGATGTGCTCAGGGTTGTTTTCTTCGTTGGCTGATTAGGGAGGGCTGTCCGGTGGTCAGATCAGGCCCCAGACCTGAGGATGATTAAACTGTCAGTGGTGATTTATGGACAGCGTTATTACAGCGTTTTAAAAGCGTTTTTTTAGTGATTTGTCAGCTTTCTTGCCCTCAGAATTCAATCATTTTCCTGCGCCGGCCTCCAGGGCTGGACTTCCCGCACTACTGAGCACGCAACAGCCACCTGCGCACATACTGATACACATTCTGGCACACATTACGCGCACAGACCTACACAATCGGCCCATGGTGTGATAGATCCCCTCCGCCTGCCTCCAGAACAGATGTGGAGTATGCACAGAACTTAATTACAGAAAACAGCTGAAGACACCAGCTGAAACCAGCATAGATTTGGAAGCTGCTTTGGCTAGTTTATGCTAGTTAGTGCTGGTTTGATACTATTTACCTGCGAACTTAGCTGTTCAACATAGGTAAAATAGTTCACCCAAAAATTTTAATCATCATTTTTTTATCTAGCCTGCTGAATTTACAACCACATGTTAAAAAAAAGTTGCATTTGTTTGCTGTCTGAATTGAATAATGATGAAATAATGTGAAATAAATAATACAGGTCTTTTTGCTACATTATCATTGTAGGCTGCATGTAATAACACAAGGTGACCAATACAGTCCTATTTATGAACAAATGAACTGGTTCTTTTAGTTAATCGCAATCATACTACAAAACCAGTGTAGAATGATTCAATAACAAATGATTCTTTTGAGCAAATCAGTCACAATCCTTCACTGACTGAACTTACTGAATCCCTCATCTTTTATCAGAGGTAGGTAGTAACAAAGTTACATTTACTTGAGTAGATTTTTGGAAAATTTGTATTTTTAAGAGTAGATTTAAAGGTGGGTACTTTAACTTAAGTAAAAACTGTATCTTTTACATATACTTTTATACATCGCCATATACTTTTTTAGTCTTACTCAAGTAACTATTAAGATTATTACTTTTCATTGAGTAATTATTTCTATAAGTACTTTAACTTGAGAACAGTTTTTGGATACCCACCTCTGATTTTCAGATTTTCCAGGATGAATGAACATATAGTTTTATTTAAAGAAATTAATACTTTTATTCAGCAAGGATGCTTTAAATTGACCAAAAGTGACAGTAAAAAGATTTATAATGTTGCACAATAGTTCTATTTTAAATAAATACTGTTCTTTTGAACTTTATATTCATAAAAAATCTTCTTTTTTTTTAAAATTTAAAACAGAATGATTTCTGAAAGATCATGTGACACTGAAGATTGGAGTAATGATGCTGAAAATTCAGCTTTGCCATCACAGGGTAAAATGACATTTTAATATAGATTAAAATCATTTAAATTGTAATGATTTTTCACAGCATTACTGTATTTTACTGTAAAATGAAAAAGAATGTAATCAAATCAGAATTCTCGTGAATTAGAACTTAATTGAATTGGGAAACGCATATAAATAAACACCTAACTGTAATTTTCAAAGAATAACCATTTAGATTTTGTTCTCATACAGTCCAAGGGACCCTGTAGCATTCAAAACTAATATAAAACATATGATGATCTCAAGTTATGTGAGTCTTTTCAGGAGACCTGCAAAATAATTCTTGATTCGCTATTTAAGACCCTAGAAATGAAAGGACGCTTATATGCATCCCTGCGATGCCCAGTCAATACACCCGATCTATCCTCTCTGTCAGTACAACACAATCTGCCTTCCAGATCTCCCACAATCACATTCGCCTTTCAGCGGCATTGCAAACTATTAGCCCAGCCCGAGAGCGAATGACCTAAGTCTATCTCGGCAGCCATCTCCAATCGTAATCACAGCTCCGCTCAATCAGAGAATTTCACACCGCAAACACCGGCAGCTGCAGCCGCGCGCCTCCGCTGGCCTCGTCAACATCACCGCTGACGGATCACCGACACCCGGGCTTTCTTAATATTAATCAAACAGCTGGTAAATTACAGGGTCCGACCAGATGACAGTTTCAGCTCAAATGATAGCCATGTGGTGACATCACAAAGCGCTATAGGTGGCAGTGCCTGTGGTAAGGCCTTCATCTGAACAGATGGATACGGTACGACATCACAGACTCTCGCTGCATGGAGAGACGCATGTGGTGAATGGAAAGAGAGAGAGAGAAACAGAAGAGACATTAGAAGAGGGACATATCCACACAAATATAAGCTTAAAGGCAAGTTAAATTGAGAGCAAATGGAGACTTTTGCATAAAAGTGAAGTGTGTAATTTATGCACAGTATATGTTGCATAAAAATATTTATGTTTTGAAACTATTTTCATACAAGTTTCCTGAACACTATCTCTGTTTACCTTTAGTCAGAAAAACAGATAATTAGTGTTAATGTGAAGTAAAACTAAAACTTTTACAAATCATTTTCATTAATTGAAATAAAGCTGAAATAAAATATAAATATTACATTAAAAACAAAATGTAAATGAAAATGATAAATATTACCTTGGCAACTAACTGAAATAAAATAAGTTTAAGCACTAAAATGACTCAAATTTAAACTGAAATAATAATAAATTAAAGCAAAATAGAAATATTTACTTCTACTATTGCTACTAAAACTTGAAAAATGAAAAGCAAAAAAACAAAACAAAAAAACTAATTGGAATGAATACTGAAAATCTACAAATAAAAGCTCATTCAAAATATTAATAAATAATAGAATAGTTTAAAAATAATACTAATATAACACTGCAGACACACAACCCAAACATACGCTACTGGTTGAGCCAATGCTGCTTATATATATTGCCTATATAATGCTGCCCCTGTATATATTAAGATGGCATAGAAGAAATTACTACATTTTAACACTCTTCACCTTTAAAAGAAAAGGAGTAGTAGTGACATTAAATGTCTTTCTTTATTCATTTTCTAGCTTTATATTTTTACTGTGCACAAAATTAAATACTAAAATAAAAATTAATTAATTAAATACTAAACATTTTATTTTAAAAATGTAAAAAAAAAAAAACTAAATTCTCACCAAAATCTCATTTGTGTCAAACTGGGAAGTGGTCAGGACAGGACACCTGTTGTAAAACTATCATTATTTCTGCAACTTCAGAAATTCCAAACTTCGCCTTTAAATGAAGCTTAAATGAGAACTCAATTAAGTCTTCAGAGCAACGAATGACACAAATACAAAGGGATACTCCACTGGGGCAAAGACGCACACTCAGCAGTAAGAGTAATTGGCTATTGTTGAAGGTGGTCTTAGAGGTGGCTCTGGATATCACGTAACAGCAAAGAAAAAGTGAGCAGCATGACAGCACAGAAAGATAGTGATATTACAGAGGAGACACTGAGAATAAAAGCTACACCTGACCCAGCCACAGACATGAGCAAAGCAGGCTTTTACTGACACACTTTCCGGAGCATAAAGAAAGGAGAGAACGAAAAGACAGAGCGATGAGAACATCCTGAAAGACAGAGAGAGCCGGGGTAGATGACATCCTTCTGTGTTTGTAATTACGTGGCTCTGTCAGAGGCGACTGGATTGCGAGCGAAGGTGGCAGCGAGGAGGGAGAAAGAGGGCGCGCTCTCAAACTGAGATGCCATCTGGGCCTGCGCTCTCCTCGGAATGATAATACTGCCCGGCCCTCCAAAAAACCTGCTGCTTCCGCACTCACACACACACACACACACATACACACCAGCGCTCGGATGAAAAGAGAACACATGCCCGCTGGTGTGGATGAGACGCAAACAGCAAGACAAGTTGAACAGAATCTTCCGGACTCCTCCAGAGAATGAGACAGCTGAGCTGGATGGCTAAGATAAGACATGAGAGACATGCTAGCTACTGAAAGTGGATGAATTAAACCAACTTGCTGCTGGATTCTTAGTACCTGAAACTACAGCCAATCAGGAGGCCTGAATGAGGGGAGGAGGGAGTATGACATCATATAAACAGAGAAAATCATTGCTAATTAGAGTTCTTCAAAGCACTTTTAAAAGAAACATCTAATACATGATTGAAACTCTAAAAGTAAATAAAAAAAATACAAAAACAACTTAGATTGTATACACTAGCACTGACAACACAAGCTCATTGTAAATACGTGACTCTGGCTACATATCTGAAAAACTCCAAAAATGTACCTATACATACAATTCATTGGAGTTTCCAGCTGAAATAAGCACTAGTTTAAGTAAAACACTGACAACTTTATTCTTTTTCACACAAATTCTAATTACGTTAATGCTTGCAACACATAATCAACTCATTATGTATGGATTTTCTGAAGTAAACTTGCTTGTTAGCTCACCCGGTACAGCACTGCACTTGTGATGCTGACTGCTCATGAATGAGTCCTGTAAAGTGAACTCAAAAAAAGCTCAAAAACTTGTATAAGCAAGCTAAAATGGCATGGTTAGCACTATTGGTTAGGTTTAGGGTAGGGTGTAATGCAGGTAGTAGGCTATGTTATTTCCAAACACGATAAATCATTAACCTTTTAGCACCACTCACTGGAACTGCCATCATACATGCATTAACCAACATAATAAAATGTTGCCCCAATCATATTTAACTGTTTCTGAGAAAATTTATCATGCTATTTAATGGCACTCACTGGACATCCCACTTTAAAACTGCCATGAAACGTGATACAACCAACACAATATACTTTTTTTTTCATGACATTGGGCTGCATCTGCTTATATTGCCTCTTGTGGATATGTCACCAGCCAAAGTTATCATGTATTTCCAATAAGTCTGGTTCAACCATTGACGTCTGAATTCGCAAGCTAAAAGAACTTCCGAGTCTCTTTCCAAGAATCTTATCATGATGCCGTAAATAAAGAGTGAGTCAGCAAGTTAACAGTTGGAGAACTGCTAACTCAGTCCCACGCAACAAAACATTCTGGTAAATACAGATTGTCACCAATTATCTTCTCTCAGGTGTTCGGCCATCTCAGATCATTAAAGGGGTTGGATCCAGATTGGAGCTTCTGTAATTCCTAGTTACCACGGGACGTTAATCCCGTGGCAGAAACAGAGAAACAGATAGAGACATAATGGCACAGCTGCTGTTCCATCTAAGTAAAAACAATTGTTCAACCTAAGCTAAAGAATTATAATAATGTGCATTTGACCAGATATAAATGCAGTACAGATTATAAGATGCATTATGTGAATGCTTGGCTAAAGAGATGTGTCTTTAATCTAGATTTAACAGAAAGAGTGTGTCTGAACCCCGAACGTTATCAGGAAGGCTATTCCAGAGTTTGGGAGCCAAATGTGAAGAAGCTCTACCTCCTTTAGTGGACTTTGCTATCCTAGGTACTACCAAAAGTCCAGAGTTTTGCGACCTTAGAGAGCGGTTTGGATTGTAGTGTGGTAGAAGACTAGTTAGGTTCGCAGGAGCTAAACCATTTAGGGCCTTATAGGCAAGTAATAATATTTTGTAACTGATACGGAACTTGACAGGTAGCCAGTGCAGAGACTGTAAAATTGGGGTAATATGATCATATTTTCTTGACCTGGTAAGGCCGCTGTAGCTTGTTTATTGAAGATGCAGGACAACCAGCTAGCAGTGCATTACAATAGTCCAGTCTAGAGGTCATGAATGCATGAACTAGCTTTTCTGCATCAGAGATAGCAGCATGCTCGAGCTTAGCAATGTTTCTAAGATGGAAGAATGCTGTTTTTGTAACATGGGAAATATGATTATCAAAGGACAAGTTGCTGTCTAATATAACACCCAGATTTCTTACTTTAGAGGACGTAACAGTGCATCCGTCTAATATAACCCCAATCAGGGTTAAACTGCATGCTTGATGTCAGGAGGAAGGTTGTGGGCTTCCTCTCTACCCAACACTCACACTTTTGTGGTTAAGTGTGTGAGAGACTCGAAAAAGTGTACTGACGCAACACTTTGTGTCCTCCCGCACCACCGCATCAATGGACAGCGACAGCAGCCACCTGTGCCTGGAGGGAAAAAATCCCCCAGAATGCAATGGTACAAGCAGGGGATGCTTCAGTGGCGCAAAGCCCCGCTATGAAAAGGGAGGAGGGGGATACGGTCTGCGCATCACCGGCTCTGGCACAGACCCACTTCAATTAGCTCAGTGTGCTGTGGAAGAAGCAGACACCAGCGCATCAGAGCGTCTGAACACACACCGGCTCTCCTGTGCAGAGAACACACTCACTGCAAAGACACACACAAGCACTACTTCATATGCAAAGGCAAATGGGTCATTTCTGTTAAGCAGTACATTCTGAGCTCTGTAAATAACTAAAGAATATGATTTTGTTGTAGTTTGAGGAAGTATTACTATAAAAACTTTTTTTTCTTTTTTGCAAAATATAAAATATTTTTATACAAAATATAAAATATTTTATTAATTATAACTACTACTAATTTTTTGTATAAAATAAAAATATGTTGTATTATTGTATATATTATATATATTGTATATAATGTTTAACTATACACTAAGGATGGCAGGAGAAAACCAACCCATTTTAGACAGATAGACAATAAATAAACAAATAAATAAATAAGGTTTTCATTCCGATTTCAGCACCAAGACACATGAAAACATTGGTTCAAATCAAAGAAAAAATTTAAATTATTTAAATTTAATTCCATGTTCACTTAAGGTATTGTGATCAAATAAACTATTGTGATTTCCATTTTTAAATACTGAATTTAATATGTTATCTAGTATATTAAGATAGACTCTATACTGCATAACAAGAAAGACTCAAACCTACAAATATCCAGCAGCTTGTTCCAGGACTTCGCAGTGAGTGGATACTCCATAATGAATTTGCATATTCATATATTTCTGTGCTTTTGTCCCTTGTGTAAATGCCCTTGTGTGTTAAAAAACCTAGATCTGTCTACTCGCTCTGTTGTATGTAATGATTTCTGCCCTATTTAAAAGTGCAAGGCAGCACCTTCCTTTTCAGAACGCCACTGGTGCCATTTAAATAAACGTAGGGAGGAAGGGGTTTATCCCATCAGCCAGAAAAGGCAGCCCAAGGCCTCGGGGCAACTCCGGTGTGTATGTGTGTGTGTGCTGTTTAGGCACATTTATAAAGGAGACAGTATTTGTGTGTATGTGTGTGCTGCCTCAGGAGGTGCTGACACAGAGGAAATGATGGTTCTTAGCGGTGAGTGCTACTAAGCTAATATGCAGCAGGATCGAGATTCTGCTGGGCTCCATACTGAGGCCAGCATATGGGCTACTCTGTCACACAAACACACGCCACATGCCTCCAGGCTCCTTCACAGAACTACCAAATCCTTATAACTCGCAGTAAAAATCATGCTGTACAACTAACCAAGCCTTTAAATTATCCCTCAAAACCCCGCTGCACAACTAACTCAGCTGTTCAACAACACATCAAAACTTTTGTAAATAACGATCTCAGACTTTCAACACTACACAAACTGAGACCTTCAACTGTTCTTCAAGAGCTAACTCGGCACTTTAAAATATATCAAATTCTACTACACATCTAAGTCAACGCTTCAAAAAACACTTCAAATCTCTGTAGCTCAAACAGCAGCGCATGGTGCTAGCAATGTTAAGGTTATGAGTTTGATTCCCAGGAAATGCATGACAAAATCTACATCTTCAATGCAATGTCAATCATTTTGGATAAAAGTATCTACCAAATGCATAATGTAAATGTATTACAACACTTCCATATAGCACCTCAAAAATCCACAAAGACCTACTAAACAACTAACTCTAACTACTAAATAACTAACTCAACCTACTGTCACGGTGCACACACGAGGGAGGACACAGGAACAAGCGGACGAGGACGTTAACTCAAATAACAGTCTTTAATTGACATCAGGGCAAGACAAG
>JAFVLL020023488.1:0-45149 GCA_021397915.2 Tor tambroides | reverse complement strand
GACTGCAGCTGTCTTTTCAGAGACAGACAAGGTACTCCATACAGCACAGGGACATCAGATGACAGGTACACACAGTCTCAGCGTTGTTCATATATCAGTTAGCAAATGAAGTGAAGCACAGAACCATGCAAATCCCCTCTCTGCTCCAGCCTCTCCGATTGGCTGTCGACTAATTGTGTTGTGCTGTCACGGGACTAGACGCTAAGGAGTTAATAGTTTAATTTAAGAGAATGAACAGCCACACACATCACATGCTCTTGTAACGGAAGGTCACATTTATGCTGAAAACATGACTTTTTAGCGTCAACATCTTACCCTTTGCTAAAAGTCAAATCCACACTGTGTTTTCAGAGTGAAACACGATTAAAATCCTACAGAAGTATGACAAAACACATTACTTTGAAATTGTAAATCTGAGCAAGCCCACATCTAACAAATCAAGTGCGGTTATGGCTTTAGTGTGACGATGCTATTAACAGGGAAATTTTTGGCTGCGTTCTGACATTATATAAAAACCTGCGAGAGCCATTAGCCTTTAACAAAGAATTAAAATGCACATTTGGTGTGCAAAGGGTATGAGATAAATCACACTAAGTAGGTAAGGGAATCGATCATTTCTCAGATGGCCTGAATTGCTCTTTATCTATATTAAACAGAAGAGTCTAATGAATGGCACTTTAGATGGTCCCTCCGTGTCCTTTTAAAGGCATCTGCTTGGGCCCTAGCCCAGAACATTTGAAAATCATTCAGAAGAGGCTAGATTCAATTAAATATCTCTCCCGTACCTTGAACTTTGTGCTGCTGATGAAAGGTAAACACATCAATCTCCTTTTGCTACCCGAGCAGCAACAATCCTCAAATCTGACCAAGCGTTAACTTCAAATCTGGAGCAGACTGAAAAAATAGCCCAGCGACGACAACAGCAGAGGTCTGAGCAAGAGCAACATGCTGACATGGTGCTCAGGTGGAAAAAGAGATAACTGGATACTTTTATCAGATAACCTCATATTGTTTAAGACATGAGGTATTTAGAACAACATCAGCTGCTGGTCGACCAATATGGGTTTTCAATAACTGATGATAATGAGAGAGCAGGATGGCTAATGACCCCAAATGTACTTATATGCGGTTCTTAAGCAACACATAAAAAATTTAAAAACAATTCATAAATCCAATTGATATTTGAGCTATTGAGCTAGCAGATGCACACTTTATAAACAAAACGTTTCACAAAACAGAAGTTTGCTTGGTTTTAAATGATAAAACACTCAGTATCCTGTTTAACATGAAGACAAAAAGTACTGTGAAACTTGGTTGTCAAATACCAGTGGATCATGTTCATGGTTAGTTTGAACAATACTTGAGGATACTCTTATAGGACAACCTGTGAATTTGAGGAGAGCCGATTAAAAGCGAATGTAAAAAAAAAAAAAAAAATGTGTGCACCAGGGTTATGATAGATAACAATTAAAACTGAAATTATAAAAAAATGTTATTATTTGAAAAAAGGCTAACTGAAAACTTAAACTTATTAATTTCAACATTTTTAATCTTTATTTCATTTAACTTGATGTACTAAAATAACTAAAACCTAAATGAAATTAATAAAAAATATATAGACAATATTTAAAAAAAAAAAACTGATAAAAATGGCACAAACACAAACAAAACCACAAAAACTAAAATAAATAAACAAACAAACAAACAGAACATATAAAAACAATATTAATAAAAACTATAATAGTACCTCAATGATACTAAAATTGCACTGGTGTGCAGATGCCACTTGGTTTAATATTGTATGATGTTGATAATCTCAGGGTGTGTTTTCACAACAAAGATTGTATCAAAACAGAAAGTTTTTTCCTTTGAATTTTTTCATACAGATGCCAACTGTGTCAAAATATTCCCAGTTTAATGGATCCGTGAAAACAAATAAAAATGCTGTATTATGCATGCCAGACCAGTAGTTGGCGATGTCACTTTGTAAAGAAACACTACGTACCTGCGCGCATTTGTATTACTCACGTAAGTACTTGCGCATGTCTATAGACGGAACACTTGTAGTTGTAGACAATAACATATTGTTTTTAAAAACCTGCACTATGAAAACCATTTTCAAAAGTTTGCACTGTCAGGCCCCCAAAATGCTGCTGTTGTGTAAATGAACATCCAAAAAAAGTTTTCCATTTTTAGTTGAAAATGGTTTTGTGTAAACACTCCCTCAGACTGAATCAACTGAACGGCCTGGCATATAAAAAGCCATCTACAAGATGATAATGTGGTCCACATACACCTAATAGTGACAAACACTGCATTTAAATGCAAGTAAAAGCTAAATAACCAGAAAAAATACTTTTTGATTAACATGTTAGATCTCAGGCACCATCTCGCTGGAATATGATTTATTTCAGGTTATAGGATTTCGCTCTCAGAGGCAACGGGCAAGGATAAGGAACGACAGGAGACCAAAATCTATTGACATAAACGAGCTCAGATGTTGCCTTTTCATTCACCCTCTTACTTTGAAATCAATACGACTCTGTCCGTGTAGGTAGATTCTATTCACATTCTCCTCTCACCCAGTCTCCCGGCGAGCCCGTGGCGGGCTGGAGACTTAGTCAGCAGTCTGTGAGAAACAGTTTCAATTACACAGAGTGCTTATAAAATGAGGGATGTGAATGCATTATAAAGCTCAACGCTGATGTATTCACTAATAATGACGGCATCACAGGAAGCCGGCCATAATAATCCCCAATGATATACAGAGTAACTGATGGAAGCAGAAATGGAAGGAGTACTGTCATGTGATTGATTTCTCCTTGAAATGAACCGGCGCTGCTCTTGAGTGAGGAGAACTCGGGCATATGACTTTGTGACACGATGACCCCGTGACCCCTGTGCTCTGGCACATCAAGTACTGTCAGATGACAGTCTCCCTGTGTGTGTTCTTCACTTCTACTCTAATGACCCTTCAAAGTCATCTTGTGACAGGAAATGATGATGTTCAGAAGATTTGAAGAAGGCATGCTTACCTGAAATAGCATGACCTACGCTCTGAACCAAACTTATTAATCTGTTGAATCACCTCTTGCTTTCGGAGCATCTCAAAATATCACTGCGTATTTCAATGCAAAGAGCTAAACTTAAACTAAACTTAGTGTCACTGGCACACAGCGGGTCTCAGAACGTAAGATGAAGTGAAACTCACCTCAGGAATCTGCCTGCAAATTTACAAAATACTAATCAAACTGTAAAAAGACACAATTTAGACGTACAGGCTATCAGAGTGACATTGAAATGCTCAAAATAAAACTGTTAAGATATGCAGACTACAAACTGAGATGGAACCTCATAACCTCATAAGTGACTGGATTAGAACGCTCTATATGCCACACAAATATAGTACACCACACAAAAGACTCAACAATTGGTTAACTTGTTGCTAAACTAACAAGGCAATACTCTAACAACCATAAAACACATATCATGCAAATAAAAAGTCAATAAAAAAACCAAAAAGATTTTATGTTTATATTGATACCTTTCAGTAATAAAATGTATTTCATTCTTAAGAATAAAACTCTTCTTAGCTAGTATTTTAATATTTTATATTAAAGGGATAGTTCACCCAAAAAAGAAAATTCTGTCATTAATTACTCACTTCATATTGTTCCAAACCCGTAAGACCTTCGGAACACAAATTAGGATATTTTTGATGAAATCCGAGAGCTTTCTGACCCTGCATAGACAGCAAAGCAGCTGACACGTTCAAGTTCCAGAAAGGAAGTAAGGACATCGTTAAAATAGTCCATGTGACATCATTTGTTCAACCATAATTTTATGAAGGTACGAGAATACTTTTTGTGTGTAAAAAAACTTAACCGTCTACTATTGTTGTCTATGCAGGGTCAGAAAGCTCTCGGATTTCATAAAAAAATATCTTAAATTGTGTTCAGAAGATGAACGAAGGTCTTATGGGTTTGGAACGACATGAGCGTGAGTAATTAATGACAGAATTTTCATTTTTGGGTGAACCTTTAAATAATTTTTTATTTTGGTCTCAAAAATACTCTTGAAGAAAATCCTTGTCTTGAATCCTAAAAGGCAAGTTGTTTCAAGATGGGATATTTCAGCTTTCAGTTTGATATCAGACAATCAGACAACACTAAATCTTGTCATTTTATGCTAAAGAAAACCAAACCAAAGCATAAGGAATTCGTCTTTTTCTTAAGATTTTTGAGAATCTGGCCACCGATCAGTCCTATTTATTAATGAATAGTTAAGTGCGATTTATGATCAGACTCAAAAGAATTATTGGATCTGTTTTACTGACTCAATTATATAGTCACAGTGGTTCTTAAGTTAACAGCTCACTGGAGGTGAAGATTTTCAGTGAACAATAGAGGTCACTATGAGCTGTCATTGTATGGAAAAGAGCTGCATGAAGATTTTTCCAAATTTCTATTTAAGCATACATTATGAAATACATTAAATTTAATGTACCTGAGTTGCACTGAGATGCTTCTGATGTTGTAAGTCACCTGTATCTCTCTTCGTCTCTAGCTCCTAATGAGTAAACAGCTCATTTCCTGCTCCTCTAATGCCACAAAGTGAGAGGGATTGTAAAGTATCCCAGAAAGGACAACTACTTTACAACTAAAGACAGGAGAGTCCTAAAGAAGATAATTCTGGGTAAATTGACTTTGACCTCAGTAAAACGCCTCAGGATTAATTAATTGCTCCAATTAGGTGATGAATGTGGCCACTTAGACTAATTGTCACTTCTCCAGTCCTCATGGGATCTTTAAGGAGCTTTCATGAAAAGGGCTTTTCCTGAAAGTAAACCTCCTTGTATTGAAGTTTTAGAAGGCAAAGTCATTAAAATGGGTCCTCGGAGTGTGATTATCTGCACATCAGATTTTTTCTACGTGAATTTGTGTAAAAGATTAATGACCGCTCTTAGTGTGCATGTCCTGTTTGGGAAGTGATAAACCAGCTGTTATATATGAGTCCTGTTTCCCTGGTTAACTACATGTGTGAAAGGATCGCTGTATTTGTCAATAAGGCTTCTGAGTTTTGTTCAACAGACTAAACAAGCTCCTGATAAGTGGGAAAACTGGAACCATCTTGTTAATATATTGACAACCAACTACTTTTTTATTTTTATTTTAACCAAAGCTTCCCCAATAGTTAGACATCCTATCATCTTTTGACTCTCTGTATAAAGTCAGTTTGCAGCCACTTAGGAAAGGTCATTCTGACTGACATGTAAAGTGACCAATCACAGTCAATTTTGTGTTGATATGCCATTTAGAGCCTAAAAACAACAATGCACAGCAGTGTCGGTCAGCTCGGTCAAAGAAAGACTTTGCATAAAAATTTTTCTGTCTATACAAAACTACAAAGTACTGATAATATTACTGACATTTGTGTTTAAAAGTTTGGGGTACAGTGTTTTAATGGTTTTGAAAGAAGTCTTTCATGCTCACCGAGGCTGCAATTACTTGATAAAAAATACAGTAAAAACAGTCATATTGTGAAATATTATTTCAGTTTTAAATAACCATGATCTATTTTTAATATATTTTAAAATGCAATTTATTCCTGTGATGCAAAGCTGAATTTTCAGCATCATTACTCAAGTCTTCAGTATCACATGATCCTTCAGAAATCATTCAGATATGCTGATTTGCTGCTCAAGTTGTTATCACTGTTGTAAACAATTGTGCTGCTTATTATTTTGGGGGAAACTGTTACACATTTCTTTCAGGATTCTTTGATGAATAGAAAGTTCAAAAGAACAGCATTTATTTTAAATAGAAATCTTTTATAATATTATAAATATCTTTATTGTCACTTTGGATCAATTTAAAACATCTTTGCAGAATAAAAGTATTATTTATTTTCCAAAGAAAAAAATCATACAGATCCCAAACTTTTAAATGATTGTGTAAGTCAGAAGAAAAAAAACATAACAAAAATATCTGTTTGTGGACATCTACTACTGTACATTTGCTACTAAGTGACTCCAACAAAACTCTGAATATCTTTCAAAGATTTGAAGCCACTAAACTGGATTTTTTTTTTGGCAAATCAGGTAATTAGTTGTTCCTCAGAAGCACTCTGTACCTTGTAAACAGGACTTCGTTTCCAGGCAGACTGGTGCACCCAGACTCCCGGAAGTTGCACAGCGCCAGCCAATCAGATTTCAGCCAGCTCTTGCCATTTTTGTGTGCAATACGCATCAGACTGTCAGTGTCTGTGGGTGGTCCATTGCCATGCTGTCTGAGGCTCGACATCCTACAACTAAGAATATCTTGAATTTAATTCAGAATGTTTGAACATCGCACTCGAGTGCCTTGAATACTAAATATTATGTACTTCTAGTCACTAAATTGCAGCAGTCAGTTATTTAGAAACCTTTTATGACACCATAAAAGAACAATTCGGTGTACAAACCATGAATGACCACTGAGCATTACCATGCCTTACGGGCCCACATACATCTCTGTTTCTATTACCGTCTCTATTCAAACAGTAACTAACTCTATTCTCTATGGATGTCAGCAGCACAACTTTGCCTTATGGGCCTTGTACTGATGGCAGCAGCTGCTCCCCTGATTAAATTCATCACCTTTATTACAGTGCCGAGTGCATGGCCTAGCATGGCTGACTGCTCCTGTTGCCCATTGAGAGCATTCATCTGCTCTAACGGGGGCAGGGGTTTACGCTTGGACTGTGCATCAGCCTGTGAGCATCACGTCTGCCTCACGCAAATGCATCGCTCACAGATGACATGCCAGGGCCGGTCGCACCTCTCATATCTAAAGGCCACAGTACCCTTCAGAGCGAGAAGAAACGGCTCTCTACAAGACTGACTTTGGCAAGGGGCTTCAAATAATTTGTATAAAATACACTTGCGCTTGTTAAGGGAGGAACTGTGGTTTTGGACTGTGGTTTTGTCCGATGGACCCTATTCACGTACTGTAACATTGTAAATCTAACACATTTTTTTTTCTTTTTTTTAATGTATGTACATTTACAACACTATACTTTGGGTTATATTACCTTGGTAATACATTTCAGAAATATACAGTAGCTTTTCATGGCAAATCATTGCAAACTCATTGGAAATATACATTGGGGGGGGGGGGTATGGCTGATTTTTTTTTAATACAATTAATCATGGCCCCTGACCTGCATACAATTCTATATTTTAAGGGGTTTTCCTATCACTAAAGCAGTTCAAGTTTAGTTAAATTGGTGGATTTTTTCAGCAAATATTGATATGTGTGATTAACTGCACTTAACTTGATTAATTAAAATAGTGTAATAAATTTAACTAAATAATTTACAGCCCAAGTTTTAAAATGTTACCTGCTATTCAAACAGCTTTCTCATCCAAAGTATCTAACAATACCAGACTAGGAGAGTCCCCCTTGGAGCAACCCAGGGTTAAGTGAAGTGCTCTGGGGCACAATAACAATAGAGATCCCTGACACTCCATCAGCATACGGTGCACTCTGATTAAATGTGAACTTATGACCTTTGGAAACTGATAATATTATCAGCCTGGCTCTATAACTAGTAAATGAGCACCATCCCAAATGTTCAAGGGAAAAACAGAGAAAATGATAAGGATATTACAGTAATTTATGAGAGAACATAACAGTTTGTCTATATTTCTAGTTTCAGTAGATTACAGTAATCTAGAGTAATTTACAAAAATTAACAGCGCTCTCATAGTAATAATGACAGCACTTGCCTAAAATCCAAAGTGCTCCCAAGCTACTGCTTGCATCCGATTATGTGATATTACAAACGAGAGGGTAAAATGAATGCACATTATGAGATGGATGCAAGCCGACACAAACGCACACATTCACACACTCTCATCCAAACAGAGCCAGATTTGTTGGATATTACAACACCCCACGGGGAATATCACACATGCGATCTCACACAGCTACTGAGCGCTTCTGAACTATCGCTTGCCTCGATTATCGATGATGCCACAGATTTTCAACACTTTCAATTAATTTCTCCATTTTCTTTCTCACAGAGCCGTGCAGAAAAGAGTTTCATGTATGATCAATGCAGCGGTCCAGCATGAGCGGTAGACCATAATTTACGTTCTCCGCGTCGTTCTAGGACAGAATAGAGCTGAGCTCAGCAAAAGCCGATGATTTAGCATTGCTTTGGTGATGGTTCCACGGTAGCGACAAAGCTTCTGAGACTACAAAGGAACATATATGTGGAAGCATGCAGTCTGTGAGTTGCAAAACAACAGGATGTTCGTATCTCCATGGATCCAGAGAAGCACGTTTTCTGATCTCATAATCAACAAAGAGCATGACCAATTACAATTAGATTTCTAAGAGGCATATGATCAGAGTCATGCATGCATGCATTTGCACACGCTCCTAACATGCAGATCTGAGCAGTGTGTCCTGTTTACTGGAGGTCAGGGCTCAGTTCTGCAATGGTTCAATAGTGGAAGTGAAACCGACTGCTCAGTTCACTCTCATGAGCACAAGACTAACTCGCTGTCTCAGTCTGACGGAGTGTGTGCTCCCTTGACAGCGTTATTAATTCAGATTTGCACAAGCTAGACTGTGACAAACCCATAATGTGTGGTGGAGGAAACGACTCTAACTGGCATATTACTCAAAAAGATTGCATTAAACAGCATGACACATCTCTATGCCAGATTCTCACCAACTCTCGGTAGAAAAATCTGTGAAAACTCACGACGTGAGTCATACTTTGCAAGTGAAACGCAGAATATTCTTCATGTTGGCAGGTAAGATCAGCCACATCGTCCTGATTACATGGCTAATGTTACAGGTGAACATCACCGGCTTTATCCAGAGAGGAAAGCTTGTTTCGACCAGAGGGAAAGGCTGTAAATGTGAGTGACAAGAAATAAACAAGAAAGCGACTGTGAAACTGCTGCAATTCACAAAGCACAGAGTGTAAAGCCAGGCTGCAGGCCCACCCGAGGGGCGTATGATGATGTCCGAAAAGCAAGTTTAACAGGATAGTGAGTAAAAGGCACTTTTTGATGTATTTATTTTAGTGTCTAAACTGGCAAATGAGAATTTATTTCAATAGAAGTCTAAAAACGAAACTGACATTTTAAAATTACATCACAGATGAGTTATTAGGCTTACGTCATTCCACTGTGATTTGCAGATGAATACGATCCTCGGCTATTTATCTGTGGATGCCAAGGGACTGCATCCACACTGGAATGGCACGCTGGGCGCAGATGATTCACCGGCGGAAAACAGTTATTTGGGACTGTGTGTCAGCGATTATAAACCTACCAACCTTCCTAACTTGAGCGAGGGAGGGCGGCAGCGCTCAAAGATGTCAAAAATATAAGGACTCCCTCTCCCTCATACTGTAATGAGAAAGTAATGATGAGTAATGAGTCGGTAATGTAGAGTAATGTGTGTAATGATGGAGTTTTATAAACGTAATTTAAAACTTTGGTTTGCTCAAGAGGTTCTAAATTATTACAAGCACATCACGATCTGAAATTACATTTGCTTTGTTTGAAAACAGTTGGTTTTTTTTCACAGATTTTCAATTGGCAGGGAAATTCTATATAGCAAAAGAAATGAAAATGCATGTGTTAGGCTATTGTAAAACAAAGAACAATGAAAATCAGTCTACAGTGAAAAGGACGGCCTCTGCATTCAGGAATAAAAGGAATTCACAAGGGGGCCCTCTCTATTGACAGGGGTCATTTAGATAGATAGATAGATAGATAGATAGATAGATAGATAGATCAACAAGATGCTTTTAATAATCCTTTTAACAGCTAATTACCATAATTTAATTTGCAATAAAGGCCCAAGGCTCTCTATAAAACATTTATAAAACAGTCTGAATGAGAAAAAGAGCACAGTTTGTGCAAATATATAAATCTTATTAACAGCTTTATAAAGTTGACATCAGGAGATGGGTACAAGAGGTTTCTATAAAGAATTAGACAGGAGCCCCCTGGTGCCACAGTACACGTAATTCTCACCCTAAACCACAAATTACTGAGTGGACAACTGCTCTAGGACAACAGTTAAACCATGTCATGATGCACATACTGTAGTAGCATAATTAAAAGACTAATTTGACAAACTAAGCAACATGAATATTGATGTATTATGCTTAGATACAGCAAAAAAAGAAAAAAGGTTTGTGTTGTTGTATGTGCTGTTTTACACACAAATGTTGGCTTGTTTATTTATAGCCTATACTTAACTACTGGCTTATTCATACTGGGCCATTTTGTTGGGTTATTTTGGTAAACAACAGGTCTCTCGCCGACTATTTAAATAGCAACGGTCCAGAAGAGGATCTGTAGGTGTGACAGTAGTTTATCTTGCTTGTGTAGGCTCACTCATTACATTTTTGTTGTTATCATGTCGACATTAGCAGTCTAATACAATTTACATAGCTATTGACTCGTAAGTGATTCGTTTTAGACCAGTCGAACCGATGGAATGGGCTACATCAGTTATACATGGACCCCTGATGTAAATCTCTCAGCTACTTGTGTAAACTGGTTAATTTATAACCTAAATGAGAGAAATGTGACTTATGAGTTTTATTTTTTGTCTCAGAGAAAGTCTCTTCAACAATTGTCTCTCAAATATTAAGGTGAAATTGTAAAATTAGCATATTGCATTACGGTCTTTTTCACATAAACACACCAGGATATGTTTTTCTAACGAGGTGTACATTAATAACCAACAGAACCAGTGTAAAATCATTTCGCAAGCCACAGGTATCCCTTTGCAACGGAGAAGTAGCGACTCCCGAATGCGAGAGTAAACTTAAGCAGCTATTAAAGCAGAACTAAAGGGCTGTATGAGTCGTGTCGTGTGTTTGGCAAAACAAGGATGACACCAAAAAAGCAACTGGCGCCATAAATTGTTACTGTTAACCGTTTTTCCTGAAGCGCGAGCGCCGTTTCCAGCACCGTTTGTGTCTCTCGGTGGGATTTGACGCACGCGTGTCCTTCCATCAACATTACCTTCGTCGAGAAGCCGTTCGAGGTGGTTGAAGATCCCGCAGAAGTTGGGCAGACTGCTCATCAGTTTCTTATCGTTCATGAGCTGCATCAGATAATCAGGGGTCGGCTTCGGCTTCTCTTTCGTTTCCATTTCCCCCACCATATTCCACAGAAATCACCACCGACGCCCCAAAATAGACGGAAAAAGTCCCAAAATAAATAAAGGCTTGTGTATAAATAATAAATAGAGTACAAAAACGCAAGTGAAGAAGGCAAGTGCCTGACTCGTCCACGGAAAAGGCTGCTGTCTCTGTCTTTACGCACAATCCGCTGCTGCAATAGGCTACGGCAATTCGGGAGATGACAGTTGTTTAGGGCAGCTGATGAAAGGAAATTAAACGAACCAAATGAGATATAAACGTGTGGAGAGGGAAGCCAGGTCTCCTTTCAGAAACAATTCCCGATAAATCCCACAAGTTACTCGCAAAGGCGACTCCCGCGTGCCCAGTGCCCCTTTTAAGATTTATTTTAGCGAGAGATTTGTCCTTAACTTCCTCTTGAGGCGGTGAAAATGCACCCTTTCCCCGAGTTCCCCAGAGCTTCCTGTGTCTTGTCTGTCTGTGTATGTGTGCAGCACTAGAAACGTCTGTCCCTCCCGTCTCTTACGCGCAATAAAGGCGCTTTCTCAATGAGATTGGCATTCGGTCCTCCGTTACCGACCAGCTCTTCTTGCGCTCGCTAGCCCGTCACATGATCACACTGAGTCCCAGCAGCAGAAATCAGACTGTGGGAGGAGAGAGAGAGAGAGAGAGAGAGAGAGAGCGAGCGAGCGAGAGAGAGAGTGAGTCTGTAGATCTGAAAACAATTAGCCCATTTTAAATGCGACTCGTTTCTGAAGCATGTCTGTAAGATATGCATCTGGCGTATTGTGATGAATGGCTTCACATAAACTATTCCATAGAGATGCCATTTTTTCTCCTAGTGCGTGCAAACTGCAAGTGAGCGGTAATGTCTATCCATTCTCCAAAACGCTTGTCCTCGACACACTAACCAGTTATCAGTTATCACAATTTCTGTGTTTTCGAAGTGTTTTCATTCACACCCCATCATGTCGTTCTGAGAAGATATGGTTTGTTTTTAATTAAACACAGAACGAGATGATGGCAAAGTGATGATGACACAATTTGAGCTGCCCTTTCATTAAAAAAAATATGTCTGTGCCACTGTATATTCTTATAAAGCCATGCATTTAGGTTTGCATGAGGAACAGCTAAAGTTAAGTCACTGGATTAGTTTTGTTACACTTTTTATTGTGCATAAAGAGCAGCCCAGACAGTCTACCAAATATCTCCTTTAGGGTTTCACGAAAGAAAAGTATGCTAGTTTGAAACAACACAAATTTATGTAACCATTAAAAAAGCAAAATCAAGTTTTATCTTTCTTTAAATTCTACCTCTTAGTAATACTGCTGGTTTTATTCAGAACGAAAGCTCTATCCCCATTGTTTTGAGGTGTTTGTGAGACTGTGTATTGGTCACATGGGTCTAATATTAAAAGACTCATTTGTCCTCTTTTGGCAAGCTGGATGGGAATATTGAAGTAGAAGAAGTGCGATTGACTAAACGCCGGCGCACATCAGAACGTACCACAATGGTAAAGAAGAAAACAAGGTATTTATCTCAATAGGAGGACTTCCTCTGTAGAAAAAAAATAAAATAAAAAAATCATTACACAATGAGGATGGAGGCTAATGCTTTGTCAATATGTGCCAATACTCAACTAAAGCTAACGCTATGGGTACAGCTCCTCCCTCTGGATTAGAGCACTTTTTAATTTACATAATTAACATTCTTTTTGTCCCTGTTGGAGCAGCATAAGAATAGCACAAGCAGAAAGCTATTACAGAGATTTGAAGTTTGATGCGCTACATTTTCATTCCTATAGCATTCATTCTTTGTGTTAATGCAATGCATTCGAGTTTGCAAAATAAACGCTATGCCCTAGCACCACACTTTGAAATAGCAAACGTGCAATTTCAGAGAGAACTGAAGTTATTTTCTCACACAGTAAGCATAATTTATGACTGCTTGAATCCCTTCATTACTATGTTTATACAAATACTCTAATTGGCCTAATGGTTTTGTCACTTCTTTTGTTATGCAAAGCAGTTCTCATGCATGGTGCTGCTTGGCTTTTAGACGCAGCCATGAAAGCAATTGTTCCAGTGGCCATTTGACGTTACATTGGTCCATCACTCCTATTCACGTGAATGAAAAAAAAAAAGAAGAAGCACGTATAAGAAATAGCCGGAAAACGAAACGAGGGAGAATGTGGAACAGCGCACCAGAGGGCTGAGGAGATGAGGGTAGAGAGGGCTGGTGGCCCAGTATCTGACAGCATGGAAACAAACGACCCACCAGAACAGGAAGGGATTGTCCAGGTCCTGCCCAGCACCTTTTCATCCTTTTGTGATGCCCGGGGCTTTCACATGCAGATCGCCTTGGACGCAGAGGCCTGTGTTAGGGTGCCTTGCCCTCCTGACTACAGAGAAAGGGGTGTATTTACCCCTCACCCCTTCTTCAGCGAGAGCTGCCCCTCCACCCCTCGGCTCCCGGCTCCCTCGCTTGCTCTCCAAATGACGGAAGCCTTGTTTGAGAGCAGAGGAATTACGTTAATGAATGCATTCCTTCACACATGCACCCTGAAACCGGGCAAGCTTGTCTCTGTTTGGTTGAACCAGGGAACAAGTGCACTGTCGCTCTCAAACCCTCGCCTTTCATCTCGCCCCGGCTCCCTCTTTCTAGCTCGATCGCTTCTTCACTTGTTCGCTCTCCTTCAGATATCCCAGATCCCCTCATAAACCCCCTTCTCTGTAAGTACATGTGACCATGTGGGTTTGAACTGAACATGAAAACAGCCTGTAAACTGATGAACCCAGATGCAGTCAAGGAAAAGAGGAGCCTTCACTGTGGTTGCACTTCTTTTACACTATTTGCATGCTTTTGAACATATATATGAAGAGTGATTATCCAAAAGGATGTCATTAGTATTCAAAAGTACACTGATACTCATAATATGGACATATGGAAAATTTTAGACACATACAAATGGTAAAAATCCCTTGAGGTTTAGAGAATATTAAATTCATGGGTTGATTTTATCATATTTATGAGAAATGAAACTCATTAACGACATACCGCAGTTAACACATTTCCCTAATTTGACAGTGCATTTATTTATTTGTTGTTTATTATTTTTAGCACCATGTCAGAAGTACATGCACACACACACACACACACACACACAGAGCAATGAAATGCGTTTGACTTATACCGCATATTATACTTCTTAAGCTTTCTCCTCGAATGATTTATGAAATGTTTATTCATGATTTACGGACAAATAGGAGCTTTGCTATGGAACTTTGTTAGAGTACTGAACTCAATTCCACTGTCAATATGTTGATAGTGTACGTTACTGTGTCTATAAAAGTGTATGTACATATTTTACATACTCCGAATAAGCATAACAGCCCTCCAGGGAGCTGAAAACTGTTACAGTAATAGTAGCAGCAGAAGTTTATTTAAATATAATATTGTTTGGATTAACTTAATAATTTACATTTTATAGAAAATATTTAGGAAATCAGTGTGCTGATGTGTCCTTTATAAATGTGAAGAATCTGTGCAATTATAGTTTTGTGAAGCCAGAGTGCATTAAATTTAATTCAGTCATGAATGATTGAATGCATTACTGAAACAACCATGAAACATCAATAATAATTTCCATAACTGAGCTCCAAGGCTCATTTCCAGTGCGAAATGTCTTATCGAACACATTACTAAATTTGATCATGTTCCACAAAATAAATCGGTCATTAGTTCCCATGGCAGCCCTGTGGCTCAGTGTACACTGAACATCCATGAGCAGATCCCTAACGGAAAGACTGTGCCACCTACCATAGCCACAAAAATCCCACAAAAAGCCTGATCAGGTTGTCTCCAGGTTTTTTTGCTGGTCGAGTCTTTTGTAACATGAATCCACTGTGTGCTAATTTGACGCGCTGCAGAGATAAAGAGGGGAACTCATGTTAGTTTCAGCATCAGAGGATCGGAATGTGGGCCATTTAATGCAGGAGTCAGACAATTCCTCTCGGACAGACCCACATGGTTAAATGAATAGAGAAGTAATTAACAGAAAGCCTTGACTCACTGGATAAAACAATATTCAAATCAGAGAGACTGAGATGGAATGATAAAGGAGGCTGGATGGTAAAATATTTTTCTGTGTTATGGAATTGCTAACTATGAAGAGGAGAGGATAAAGCAATAAACAACTAACTAACAGGAAAACAGTATGCTTTAAACATTTATCTTTCACACCTCAAATCATGTTAATGATAGTTACTAGAAATCTGAGAATAGAGATCACAGTTACAGATTTCATTCATTTTTTACTCATTTTTAAAAAAATGTGTAGTTATAGTGTTTTGTCATTATTATTATGATTATTTTTTGTTACATTCGTATTAATATTTGTGTGAAATCTAAAGAAAGTGAATCTTTATGATGTGTATATCAAAGCTTCATTAGAATTTGGCTGAAGTATGATGGTTCTTGGAAGTTCGTCAATAGTGTAGCGAAGCATGAAGCACTACTTACACAAAAGTTACTTTCAAACCTAGCAGCTTTCTGTTGGCCAACAAGGCGAATTTGCGTAACCAACTAGTACACAAGCAAAAACTTCACAGAGAATGTTTTTAACCCTCATGCGAAACTTCATATCATGTGAATTTCTATGGAAATGACTGGATTTTGCCTGCTAAATTTTGCAGAGCAACAATAATTGTAGGGCCAGTTTTACTAAGCAGGGCAAATTAGCACGAGAGCACAATTCTGAAACAGCGCCAATGGGTGTGGAAATTTCTGCGGGTGATTTACTAACTACCGTGCAAATTAAAGAACACAGGTGCAACATCTCATTTACATATCAGCCAACATAATATACCAAGCACAGCACAAATTAGCGTAGTCTCAAATAAAGAATAAAGAAATAAAGAAGCCACAGTACATTGAAAAGAACCGGAGGCCAGAAAAATGATGGGTTGCAAGAAGTTTTGATAGACCTGGTATTGCTCCTAGTTGAGGGTTCTAATTCGTCTTTTATTTCCTGAAGCAAATCAAATATAACATGGTCTGGCAAACTATATGTTTGGATAATGTGTTCTTCTGGCATTCCAAATAAACTAATATGTGTGGAAAAAAATCCTCTCTTCTACCACACGCTCTCTGTTCTCTGCGGTGCCTCCTCCTAGCAACAATAATTGCAGCTATTTCAAGCGCAAAATAGTTAAGACATGCTTTTTTGGGGTGTTAAATAATGCCGCAAATACCAGTAATTTGATGAGCGCAAACGTTAGAAAATCTCATTGTGTGATTATTTTAAAACTCTCCTCCCATAAATTTAGCGTCTGAAAGGGAAACTCCTACGACTGCATATTCAGTAAGGTCAGGCGCAAAAATAACTGTCCACACCTTTTCAGCGCTAATTCATCACTGCGCGTCTAAATCCTGAAAGTACTATTTTAACGCCAAAAGACTATTTGCACTGGCGCAAGCTGCTAGTAAAAATGGCCCGTATAGACATGCCCATGGACTGCTGGCTGAACGTCTGACACATATTTCACACAAAACTGGAAACACTTCAGGAGTTTTGAAGTGGTCATCTGATCGGTTGAATTCTACAGGATTTCCGGGAGACGTCCTGGAAACAAAGATGCCGTGACGTCAAACCCCTTCATGGAAGAAGAAAGCTGTTGTGTTTACAGCTGTGACAATACACACTTAATAGGATCAACTAAATGCTGTATTTTCAAAATTATGTGAAATATGTAAAGTTTGTGGCATAGACTCTTTAAATACGTCCAAGAGTTTTACACACCGGTCTGTTATTGTGGGGACATTTCTAAGCCAACACTATCTCACAACCAATTCGTATGTATTTTACGAGGTGGCTAATTTGTACAAATTCATACGACCTCACTCATGTGATTTTGTATGATTTGTCTAGACCCCAGTGACGGGTAGGTTTAGGGGTAGGCAGTGTTGGGCAAGCTACTTGGAAAATGTAGTGAGCTAAGCTAACAGTTACTCCTCATTAAATGAAGCTTCACTACACTAAAGCTACAGCCCTGGGAAATGTAGCAAGCTAAAGCTACAGCAACATAGCAAAAGTAGTTTACTACATCCAAGCTATTTTTAAAAAAAAAAAAAAAAAAAACATTTTTATATTGAACCAACATCAAACCAAGTCAATGCTCTCTCAGTGATCAACAAAACTGTCAGTCAGATAGATAGGCATAATAGTTCAGTTTACTTGTTTATTCAACAACTGTTCCAAACCAATTTGGCAACAAAAATCAGTATCATGTACAGGGCCAGATTTACATTATATTGTGACATACTAGGCTAAAGAAATGTTTGCTGTCGGCCGGAAACCTCCTAGTGGTAGTTGGTATTGTGGTTTTATTGTATACAGATACATTTATATAAATGGTAACACTTCACAATAAGGTTCATTAGTTAACATTAGTTAACATTAGTTAACGTGTTAACGAGAACTAAGAATGAACAATACTTCTGTAGCATTTATTAATGTTAATTTCAACATTTACTAATGCATTACAGTTTTTCTCAGTTTTTACTACTTGTAGCGACGCTACTGCCCATCACTGGGGGTAGGTCATTTGTACGAATTCCTACGAATTGGGGAACTCGTAAAATACATACGAATTCATACGAGTGAGGTCATACAAATTAGCCAACTTGGAAAAAATGTACGAATTGCCATGAGATCAGGTTGTCCATGCCCCTAAACATAACACGGCACAAAACGAAAAATGATTGGTTGCTTTACCTGTCAATCATATGGACTCTTAGGCAGTCCTTGGCCATTCAAAGCGGCCATGGTTCCCGGAATTTCTACCGTCAGTCTGAAGGTCAGGCTGTGGGACTACAATAAATATGACCGCATCTTAAAGATTGAAAACACTATGAGACACAGAGAATATGGCAGAGAACTATACATTAAGAGGTCTAAATTAGTTAATTCACCCAAAATGAAAATTCTGTCATTATTTTCTCACCCTCATGTCATTTCAAACCTATTTTATTTTCTTTTGTCCGTTGAACACAAAAAGAGATTTTCTAAAGAATGCACTGGTCGCTCTTTTGCATGCAGTAGAGACCAGACCTTTAAGCTTCAAAACTAATTCAAGAGCATGATGAACGTATCTTAAAAGCAGTCTGGAAAACCTTGGATTACATGCTTCTGAAGTCACATGATAGCTTTGTGTGACACACACAGAGAGATATAAACCATTATTTACAGATGATCTCGAAATCCAGACTATCTCGCCATGGTGCGTGAGAGCTATTCTCTTATGAGAATTCATTAGAGAAATAGCAAATGGCTAATTTGAGAAACAAAACTTTTTGGTGTTTGGTGATGAGTTTTTGACTCAAGGTCTGCATTTATAGTCACACCAGAGGTGTCAAACTGGGATTAGGACTTGGTTTTATGCAGACCAGTCAAGTTCTTCCACACTGACTGAATCAATCATTTTCTTTTTGAACCTTGCCTTATACACAGAGGCATTGTCATGTTAGAATAGAGAAGGGTCCTGTCCAAACTGTTGCTATAATATTAGAAGCACACAGTTCCCTAGAATATCATTATATGCTTAAACATTAAGATTTGTACTCATAGAAATTACTAAAGTAGTCAAACCTGTTCATTAGAAGGGGGCGACCCAATACTTTTGGCAATATAGTGTATATTGTGATATCTCTAGAAATCTTGGAAATAAATAAACAAATAAATAAATCATGCTATCAGTCAAATATGTCAAAGAAAGACAATTTATGAGAATAAATACATATTTTTACTTCAAACTTGCGTTATAGCGTCAATCAAGTGTTTGAAGTGAACTGATTCTTATTTTATAGTATTCTATACAGTGACAAAGGCTTTGTAGATTAGCATTGCAATATAAATAAACATTACCCCCATGAAAATACCTGAGATGGCTTGAAGAACACAAATAAACCATATACTTTTAATTGTATGCTGATTCTCATCACATTTCATCATACAAAACATTTTAACCCGATCTCATGAATGTGCGTTTCAATGTCAAGATTTTCTGTTTCTATTTGGCGTACTATTTATATGCAGAAATTGACTTTTTTTATGTGTCATATTATTGTATGTGTAATATTTATTTTTAAATATCGCTAATACCAGTATATTGCGACACCCCTAATTAACACGATAATGATATTTCATTTGAATATCAATATTTTCGGCAATACCAGTATATATAGACACATCCCTACTTGGAATATAGTCCAAATGTCATAGGGACCACTGTTATGATACATTTATGGTGCTTTTTTTAGTGTACCCATCTTTTATAACTTAAATCAGGCAACTGGCTTTCCTGTAGCTCAAATAATAGAGCATGGCGCTAGCAACGCCAAGATCATGGGTTCAATTCCCATGGAAAACAAGAGCTGATAAAATGTATAAACTGTAACTTGAATGCAATATAAGTTGCTTTGGATAAAAACATCTGCTAAATGCATAAATGTAAATGCCAGAAATGTGAAAATAGTTACTGTAAATAATTACCCCATTATTGACAGTACATTTTATGGAAAAGAGCGACCAGGACATTCTTCAAAATGTCATCTTTTATGTTCTACAGAAGAAAGTTAGTCATACAAGTTTGGAACGACATGAGGGTGAATAAATGATGACAGAATTTTCATTTGAAAATTGAGTGAACTATTCCTATAAATCAATGTTAGGTATCCAAAAGTTCATTTTAGTGCATGTATGTGTCAGAACAGATCAAAAGCTCACAAAACCCCATCTGAGCGTACAATACAATCATTCCACCTTAGCTCTTTCACTATTGTCTACAACATGGACAATTTATTGAGTCAACAGGGGATCTCTGGGAGATTGGACCTTCATGTGAAATGAGTTGCCAGGCATATCTCTTTCTCCTCATGAGCCTATTCCTGCTTGATTTGATACTGCGTCCTTTGAGGCTCATTTTTTTTTTTCTTTTTTGTTTGATTTAAACCCTGTTCCAGAACAAACCTATATGTGTTGACCAAAATATTCATATTTTTTAAATTCAGTCCTTTTTTAGCATCTTCAGTCCCTATTCAGACAAATACACCTACATATTCTGCTATAGGATTAAATACGACGCTGATCAAATTCATGATATAAATAGATCTAAGGAGTGAACAAAAATGACTTGAGTGTATCAGTGACATCAGATTTGATTTGCCATATATGAGTAATGTTTCCCACATGCAAAAGCTCAGTCTTTAAACACAAAGAGCTAAACTGTTTTCCTTCCACTAAGAGAGGACTTGCCCGGGCTCTTCCCATGACAGAATATGAATGATGAGATAATCTAATGGCGTCAATATGATGCTATTATAGGCTGCCAGTATCCCAGTCTGAATGTGATTTACATTACAATAACACTTTCTTCTTCCTAGGCCTTATCACATACAAACCAATTTCTCCTGGCCTAATGTATTCATGATTATTGATGTCTATAGTTATTGGTTTATTTATCATCATTTATGATCAAAGACACTCTAATATATTCTGTGGGCTTCAGTAGCTCTTGTAAATTTGCCATGTTTGTGTTGCTTTCATATTTTATGTAACATTTTCAGTAAATGATTACATGTGATTTTTGTCTGGCAGACGATAAAACAGATGAAAATATCTCGTATCTGAAGACCAGAATAAAGACTTTAGGGTGGGCTCTTTTAAAATGTGCCAGCAGCAACCCTCATGGAATCATATTCACAAAACATTATTAAGAATAAAAATGGTCTTAACTGCTATTTTCTTCTTATTTTCTAACCCAAGAATAAAGTTCAAATGTTATCTTATCTAAAGACAAAACTTAAGATGAATTTGAATTCCTGAAAAGATGTTTTTAAAAATCTTTATGAATAAAAAATAAAGTTAGAATAACTTCCAACTTGTTTTAAATCGCCAAAGGTAAGATGTTTAATACATATATTGGGTTGCTTTAAATATTAATCAATACAGTGACATCAGTGATCGATACTGTAAACAATGATCAGTCATGATTATACCTGACATGACTTTTTGCTGAAAGCATAAGAAAGACAGACCACAGATGATAACAACAGACAGCTCCGTTTTGAGACAGGTTGCTGTTGAATTGAAAATCTGGGTATGCCTTTTGTGTTGCAGGTCAAAATGACCCTAACTGGTTTCCATGCCATTTATGAAAACCTCCACAGCAGCTTCTGTAGAGACAAATATAGTATGTGAGAATATATAGGGAAAAAAAAGGTTCCTTCTTCTGTGTTAGGGGTTGATTTGAACAGCGCACTGAGTGAAGTAACTAAGAATAAATGGTATCTAACTTTAATGTACTTAATATAAATAGCATTTATCGCTATGTGCCATATGTATATTTTAGGTCTGATTCTCAAATCCTTGTGAGAGTAAAATTAGTTTCACACACTTCTTTTCAGTGCTACAACAGACTGCTAACTGAGATCGAAAAATTAACAACCAAAAACAGCATTTCACAGACTTTTTTTTTGACTGCACAACTCAAATAGATGCAGAATATAGATAAATTCTTCATGGATGATTCAGAAGACAGGTCTTAAATTTTGAGTAAACTTCTAATCTTACATTTCATAAGTTCTCATGTATTTCCTATTTTAGTCTTTGACAAGCTACAATAAAGGATTTCTGGTTTTTACCTGACTCTTTGCTCTTTCAGCGTGTTGAATTGCATCAAAATGTAGTGAATTGCATGGAAATCAAAGGATGTGTTAATTTGACCCCGACATAAGCAATATAACAATGAGTTATACAGCCTTTTCAAAACACATCTGTTGATACTTTACATGCACATTCATGATCCTAAATCATCATCCTAAATCAAAATTGTTTAACCATCGTTTCAAACTGTTTAAAATCCACTGTGGGTTAAATTAACATGCACCACAATATGAGGGCTAAAAAGAATTATTAATAATACAAGGCACATTAAAAAACGTGACAATTCCTGTCAAGCCATTTGTGACAAAAATATTGCACACTTATTATGATTATTATAGTAATCTGCAGGCAGTGCAAAAACACGGCCTTTGAGGAGTTTGACAAAAATTGCTATACAATCAGATAACACCTAACCTATCATTTAATTTTCTTTAAAAAAAAAAAATAAATAAAAAAAATAAGATTAAGATTATAAGAAAATAATTAATTCAAATTTTGAAAAATATGAACTTCTTTTATCTTTGTAGCACCCTACAGCACATTATGCATGGACAAGCCACCAGCACTTTCTTTATAAAATATTTAAAAAATACTTGTTTTCCAATGTGGTTTGACAAAATGTGACGCACCTGCACAGAGGATTGTTCTTATTTTTTTTTTTGTCATTCCAGTCTTACCAGCATAAAGTGTGTGATTTCTTGGAGTGTGTGTTCTTGTCGATGCAGATCTGTGTGTGTGTGTGTGTGAGTGTGTGTGAGTAATGGTGTGCATATGCACAGTCAGAGTGGACGGTGACTCTGAGAATCCAGTGCAGACAGACAGTGATTGTCTTTTGCTGGGAACACTGTGCTCTATTGTAACCTGCCAGGACCAGGGAGCAGAGAACCAGGACACAAAGACAATTAGTTTACTTCCAGCTTGGAGACATCACCACACTGGCCTCTCTCAAACAGCCATACACAGATAATAAGGGCTCCTCCCCTGTACCACAACAGAGAAAAATCTGCCACACCACTGATGACCCCAAAGTCATTCAACCGCAGGCACACTGCCAGTGTACTGGATGGGCCGAGAGGGAGGAAAATTTTAGATATATAGAACTCAGAGGTTTCAAGAAACCATTTAAGCTATGGTCTCATGAATAATCATTGATATTTGTATGTATAAAGTGTGGGACATTTTTGGTAATTTTACGTAGACACTAACATTAACATATTGAGAGCATCTAAAACGTAAGCATTATATGTATATAATTCTAGATTTACAAACCATTTAACTTTGTAGAATATTGAATCAATGGAACCAATTGGTTGATTTATTGTATTTCATCAATGAGAATAATTAAATTAATGTTATGATTTTTAAATATTTTTACCTAATCTGACATTGTAAGAGTGCCATTCTGTTCTGTGTGATTTCTGTCGCCGTATTCAACTCGTTTTAAAGGATTCCATTTCTTTACTCAAGTATATTCGGTCATTAGGATTTATTTTGACTGAGAAACTGCTAGTAAATTTCACAAACAATCACAAAAATAGCAAGTAACATTGAATTAAACAAAATTTTATAGCATAGTATTTTCTTTTAAAACTTACTCCAATAATCTGTTTTACAGTGTATAAAAATGATCATGAAAGTAATCCATTCTATTTTAGTGTTATATTTCAAGTCTTTAGAAGCCATATGATAGCTCTGTGTGAGGGAAAGACTGTAATTTAATTCATTTTGCACAGATAATTGTCCCCATCTGCCATCAGACAGTACTCCAAGCTTTCATGAAACATTCAGAAATTGTTGTCTTAAGCGTTATGACACAAGTTTAATGTCAATGCAAAACTTTATATATGTTTTTCTGAATCAGAGGTGACTACATACTTGTACGTTTTAGATGTTGATACATCAATATTGCACATTTCAGCGCACATCCAAAGCATGTTTAATTGTTACTTATGAATACTGACTACTAATGAGACCCAGCTGAATTGTAAGCATATTATCACCAATGTTTTTCTTAAGCTAAAGTGTTTCTTGTACTTGGCCCCTGGTTTTATAGCAGTAGCTATAGTATTTATAGTTTATTTATCTGTCTATCTTTTCTGACATATGTCAGCTTTCATTTTAGATACTGTATTACGACCATCCATCCATCCATCCATCCATCCAGTAAAGCCTAGCAACTAGCATAGGACATCCAATATAATAGAATGTCCTAGCAACTACCCACAACTCCTTAACAAATGCTTAAAAAACTTTGATTTTTTTTTTTTTAGAATCACTAGGACACATTTCTCAACACTTATGTCAGTTTTTCAAAACTCTTCGATTCTCCTTACCAGCTTTCAGCTTGACACAGCAGTAAACTTCATATGCAAAATGCACTGAAACTATCAAAACATTTCATACATATCTCAAATCAAGCCATTCTTCCTGACCTAAAAATACTAACCACAGGTAGCATTATACGTTTAATTTCTTTACAAAACAAGAATGACATCTCTGTAATGTTTAGAATTCACTGCTGTACATGTCTTCTCATTACAGTAAAAAATAATTATTAAATTTCCTCTTTTGTATAAATGGTAATAAAATAAAAAGACTAACCCCTGTGTTCAGCTTTATCTTTACAGATTTCATTTTTTGATTTAGAATATATTTCAGTACAGTATTGCTGTTGAAATGTATTAAGTTGTTGTCTTATTCAGTTTTGTATTATGGTTTTGAACTTACAGTAAGATTATCAGTTTTGAAAAGTGTATGTAAACATTTAAATTGGCCTTTTTGAGTGAGAAAATAATGTAATTTGAAAGATCATTAAATGCATTTTGTGCCAAAGCAATGAAAAATAATCCACAGTTTAGCCCACATAGACTGCTGGTGTGTTCACGCTGTGAAGAGTTTTGAAAAAGTGGCTCGGGTGTTGAGAAATGGAAAAAACTGTAAAACTACTTCAAACTTAAAAAATGCTTCAAACTTACATCCACTTTAAATGTAAAATCTTCAGCCTTCAAGCTTTTCAAACTACTTCAAACACTTGACTAGGCTTTCTCAAGCTAACATAAAGTTTGTTTTGACAACTTTTTTTTTTTTTTTTTACTTTTTATTCAAATCTCTAGCCCTAACTATAAGCAACAGTAGTGCTAAAGCTTGTCTATATGCTTTCCCTATCCTTACAGCTGCCACACTGATCCCTGACCTGCTCCTCCTGTACATCCACAGTACTGGGCCAGATTTGAGAAGAGAGGGATAAAGCAGCCCCCTTTTGTTTACACTGCAGCAGACTCTCTATTCATGTCTTTCAGAGCGAACGTCCGCTGTTAGTAAAGCAGACAATACTGTGTGTCTGCAGAATGCCCTGACTGCCTGAGAGAGGAGATACTACTGGACTAACCCGAAGCATTTATGAAATAGTGTGCAAAAACTGCCTCAGGACTTTATATGTGGAACCAAGTAAACAGCCATAATTCTTCTTGATGTCTTAAATGCACAATATATGAGCGACAATTATGCCGCAAGGTGTTGTAGGCCATTTAAGGGCACACAGGACGTGGCTTCATAATGAAATGACCTGCAAGGAAACAAACATGACAGTAAATGTATTTGTAATAGAAATTTCTAATAGAAATTATTAACATGTCCCACCATTTTTCATTATGTGCTTTGCATTGAAAACAAGGGTAACATTTTATTTCCATAGTCCTCTTTAGACATTCTGCTGACTAATTTGCAAGTACATGTCAACTAGCTGTCATTAGAGCATTAGTAAACTATCTGCTTAATATCTGCTAACACTTTATTTTTATGGTCCCCCAACACACATTCTACTGAGTGTAAGTAACTTTGCAAGTACATGTCAACTTATTGTACTAACCATAACCACAAACCTAACCTAACAGTTTACCAATTTCCTAATGAGAGTTAGTTAACATGTAGTTGTTCTACTAACTACAAGTAACTACTTGTAGTTAGTAGAATGTCTAAAGTGGATTATCGAAATAAATTGTAACCCAAATAAGTTGCAATACTTAGATAATTTGTATTTATTTTTTTATTTATTGGTCAGATGTTGCTCAATATACGGAAGCCCATTTTTGCCAATGAATAAAAAAAAACCAAAGGTAACTGATTCTCACAATTCTGACTTTTTTTTTCTCAAAATTGTCTGATACTTACTCGCAATTCTGACATTTTTTCAGAATTATGAGATATAAACTCGCAATTGGGGGAGGGAAGTGGTGTGTGGCCAAGTATGGTGACCCATACTCGGAATTTGTCCTCTGCATTTAACCCATCCAAGTGCATGCACACAGTAGTGAACATACACCCGGAGCAGTAGGCAGGCAATGCTGCGGCACCCGGGGAGCAGTTTGGGGGTTCGGTGCCTTGCTCAAGGGTCTCACCTCAGTTCAATTGTGAGAAATGAAGTCAGAATTGTGTGATATTGTCACGCTCGCTGGGAGCACAGAACGAGGAGACTCTGCAAAGGAATGTCTTTTAATGACAAAACCAGGAAACAGCGAGCACTAGGGTGACGAACACAGAATGACATTTAAGACTGGACCGGAAACACAGGGCAGAACACACTATAAATACTAAACATAATGAGGGGGATGACTAGACACACCTGGAACCAAGTCCACTAATAATGACCCTCAACAAGGACAGGAACAGGAAGACCAAATATGGGAATACACAAGAACACAGGGAGCACGTGGAGATCAAAACACACACACACACACACTGTCCAGAATCCTGACAGATATAAACTCGCAATTGCGAGTTATTGTAACGATAGTCCACTGTAGGCGGGCGTAGTGATGAACCCAAGTGCAGTTTATTTACAACGTGATCCAAAGTACAAACATAATCCAAACGAAGACTTGACATGAAACAGACTTGGCATGGCATGAACAGACTAGACGTGGCATGAAAAACTAGACTCACCGACAGCAGTTTACAACATTAATACACGACAAGGCAACAAGGTAATAACATGGCAACTTATAGAAAACTATGAGGGTCACATGACATGAAACAACCAATGGGAAACAGGACACATGACTATGACAACCAATCAGAACATGACACATTGAACAAGGAAACCAATAGCAAAGAGACATGAGGGCAAGGGAAGCATGACACAAACAGGAACCATAACAGAACTTCAAAATAAAAGACATAACAAGAACCTGAAACAAAACCCAAAACAGACCTTACAGTTATAAAGTCAGAATTTTGAAAAAAAAAAAAAAAAAAAAAAAAAAAAAAAAAAAAAAATTAAGAATTGAGAGATAAAAAGTTGCAGTTACCTTTTTTATTTTTTACTCAGTGGCAGAAACGGGCTTCCATATTAATAGTTCAGGAGAAGTATAAGGTCATAAAATTCCTAACGACAAATAAGTGCATACAAATGAGTTTTCAGAATTGTCACGTAAGCTTCCCCAAGGAGACAGGCGAAGAAGAAAACTCCAGATAAACGGCATTAACGTAACTTTAAGACGAGACAAGGATGGTGACTAAACAGAATGCTTATAAAGGAACAGGAAACAAAGGAGCAAACAAGAGGATTAATTAAACACAGGTGAATGAACTAAACGATGATTAACTAATGACAGGAAACCAGAACAGGAAGAACCAAATAAGGGCAACAGGAACTAAACAGAAACGTTACAGTTATCTCCCCCTCCAGGAAGGCGCATCCCGCGCCATAACAGGAACATCGTGGGTGGGAGGGAGGGCGGGCGCCCTGGAGGCTGGGGCGGAGCCAGGACACAGAGACACGGGAAGCCTCCAGGGCGGGCCAGATGGTACGGAGAGCCATGGCAGGACAGGAGGTTCGGGACGCCATGGCTGGACTGGGGACTCTGGAGGCCATGGCGGATACGGGGACTCTGGAGGCCATGGCGGATACGGGGACTCTGGAGGCCATGGCGGATACACTTTTTTTGGATGGCCAGGGCGGATCCGGGAGTTCCGTGGCCTTGGCCCTAGGCCCGGCCACGCAGGCCAGGGGTATATAGCCCCCCCCCTAAAATTTTTTTGGGAAAGTTCCCCTCCAGGGGCCATATAGGAAGAGCGAGTTCTTGGGGGCGCTCTGGAGGCGCGGAGCTGGACGGAACCAGCGGAGACTCTAGGGGACTGGACGGAACCAGCGGAGTTTCCAGGGGGCGCTCTGGTAGCGCGGACCCTTGGGGGGCACTCGGACAGCGCGGAGCTGGACGGAACCAGCGGAGACACTGGAGAGCTGGACGGAACCAGCGGAGACACTGGAGAGCTGGACGGAACCAGCGGAGACACTGGAGAGCTGGACGGAACCAGCGGAGACACTGGAAGGCGCTTGCGAGGAGCAGGCACAGGAGGGCGCTGTCGAGGAGCGGGCACAGGAGGGCACTTGCGAGGAGCAGGCACTGGAGGGCACTTGCGAGGGGCAGGCACTGGAGGGCACGTGTGAGGAGCAGGCACTGGGGAGAGTACAGGAGCCGAGAACTCCGGGGGCAGGGCCTCATCTAGAAGCCCCCCTCTTCTCATCGGCGAATCCCTCATCGCCGTTTCAGGCGGCGGAACCATCATCGCTTCTTCGATCGGCGGAACAAATCTCCCGCGAACGGCGGGCTTGGGAGAGCCGCGAACGGCGGCGTGATCTCCCGTATTCGGCGGGCCTGGATAAGCCGCGAACGGCGGCATCTTCATCGCCGCGGGCGGCGGGACCATCATCGCCGAGGGCGGCGGCAGGCTGCCGATCCACGGACTTCCCTTGCGGGGAACCAAAACCAGCCGCCCTCTCATCGTCTGTATCGGTCTCGTCTTCTGTCACGGTAAGCTTCCCCAAGGAGACAGGCGGACGAGGAGTACAAACAAGATCCAACTTTATTAAATGAAACAGAAGAAAACTCCAGATAAACGGCATTAACGTAACTTTAAGACGAGACAAGGATGGTGACTAAACAGAATGCTTATAAAGGAACAGGAAACAAAGGAGCAAACAAGATGATTAATTAAACACAGGTGAATGAACTAAACGATGATTAACTAATGACAGGAAACCAGAACAGGAAGAACCAAATAAGGGCAACAGGAACTAAACAGAAACAGACACATTACAAGAATACTGAGATAGATAGATAGATAGATAGATAGATAGATCATTACAAAGAAATGTGAAATCTTAATCTTAAAATCTCTGACTTTTGATAGCAGACTTTGATATCTCAGCAAATCTGAGCAGTTTGAGACATGTTATCACTGTTTTATGTGTGTTAATTTCCCTCGTTGCCCTTCTGCCCTGTTGCTGTACTTTCAGACTCAGAGTTGGAGTGACTGCACAGGTGCAGCGGAGCAGAGAGAATGGGCTCTTTTCCGCTCTCGTCGCATTCCCATCCTAATCCCAGTAATGCGGTATTCCCTCTACCACGCTCCCTGTCCAGCCCATGCCGCAAGATAGGGGTTAGTCAGGACCATGAGGAACGGAAAACATTAAGTCTCCAATCTCCAGCCATGGGGTAAGATGACTCAGAGAAGACATAATTCTTTTTTAAGTAGACGATGATCATCCATCTATATTATGCTTGTAAGTTTTTCCAAACACAAACAGTGCAAGAAATGTAGGCCGCTGGGTGTGTTTAATAACAGAAGTTTCTTTCAGCTGTGTTTAATCAAGCATCATCTTACAGGTCTTGGGTCTTGTGGATCATTAGCTGAGCCATAAATAACCTGATTTTTTTTTTTTCAGTCGTCAGTGATTTAACCTGTGTTTAGATTTACAGGGTCACTTGGCAGTGTTCACTGCTCCCTACACACTTAGCAGGGGGTATCTGTATAAAGTCACCTCACATGAAAATGTGTGTACATTCCTGCAACATAATTAATGCAGATTAGGTTTCTAATATGATGTCAAAACATACTTGTGGAATTAAATATTTAATACTTTCGGTAACACTTTCGTATAGGGACCTATTCTCACTTTCAAATGGTTGCTTATTAGCATGCCTATTATTAACATATTGGCTGTTTATTAGTACTTATAAAGCACATATTCTGCATGACTGTATTCTACATCCCTAATCCTACCCAATACCTAAACTTAACAACTACCTTGCTAACTATTAATAAGCAGCTAATGAGGAGTTTACTGAGGCAAAATTAATCAGTGAGGATAATTTTTATTATTTTTTTTAAAAAATATCTTCATTAGCTAGAGATATAATTATACAACATACAAAAAATAGACAAAACACATCTAAAAGAACATAAATTGTTTATTTTTTACAACATTAAAGTGCTTATTTTTAAATTAACAAATAATAGAAAAAATGATATAAGATACAATACAATCTTAAGATACAGTATGTCAGTCCTCTGTCTTGTTTCCCCTCCTCTCGTGACCATATTTGGACTTCCTGTTCCGTTCCTTGTTTTATGTTATCATTAGTTATTAGTCTCCAGCCGTGTTTCATTAATTATCTAGTTTAGTCCCTGTGTTTATAAGCCCTGTGTCTCCCTGTCTCCCATGTCGGGTATTGTTTGTCTAAACCCCAAGTTCTAGGTTCCTGGCATTGGATTCAGTAAAAGGATTATTGAATGTTCTCCTCGCTCCTTGCTTCCACGAGAGTGTGACACAGTACAGTACAGTCTTCATATTTATAACCATATATATATTACAAATATATGGTTAGCATCTTAAATTAATCTTTATTTTATTATTAGCAGTGGCTATTTACACTAAGTGTAAATAGCAATTAGATGCTGTTTACACTAAGTGAAAATAACATTTTCTTAACAATACATGCTATTTACACTACATGCAAATAATGATAGATTCTATTTACACTATGTAAAAATATCAATATTTTCTTTTTAATAAGTGTAAATAGTAGTTGCCTTTTATACTTAGTTCAAATAGTGGCACCTCAGTACATTATAAAACAGTATGCAATAATAACATATTAAGTAAAATTGGAGTATTTATTAAAATTATTAAATGGATGCTGTCTTATTGGGACAATAAAGCCCTTCCTACATCTACCCCTAAACCTACCCGATAAACTCTCTGTTAATAAATACCCATAAGGCACTTAATTTACGATTTTTTTTTTCTCGAATATTTCTTTCATTTTTATTAAAAATAAACACCTTTCTGATGTGTTATGTGAAGGGAAAAGGAAGAAGAAGGCAAAAAACGAACAACAAAAGGAGGATTCAAATTCAGGTCAATCGCGTCAAAAGTTACCACCATGCAGCTTACATCTTACACCACTGTTTCTACTGTATATTGTGCATCTTTTGTAATTGTGTCTATATCAACCAGATATTGGTGGGTGGAGTTAGTATAAATAGCCTCTGCCCAGCAAGGTTGGCTGTTTGCGTTTAGTGTAAATAGACACTGTTAAAATGAACATTTCTGAGTGTTTAAATGATCAGCCCTCGGGGGCCCCTTCAAAATGCAGGGCCCCAGGCAAGTGCCTGCCTTGCCTGCCCTATTATAACGTCTCTGTCCATTAGCTTTTGGATTATTGCAGAAAATGACTATTACATGTTTTGTTCATCCAGATCATCTTCCCAAATGAGATTTTATGTATGTTGAAGCCTAAATACAATCACTAGAAATAAAAAACTAAATGCAGGCTAGCCAGCGAACTACACCACAGTCACGAGACTTCAACGTCACCATCAGCCCTTTTAACCTTTCTTTAAAATCCACAAGAAAATGTGAGTTGCAAGGGTAAACACAACAAGGCACTGAAAGTGGAGAAGATGAGATTTCCTGTACACAACCGCCTTTTTCAAGACACATAAAAACTTAAAAAATTTTTTTTAAAAAATCACTCAAACATGACATCATCTTGAGCTTGTATTAACCACAGACCCTATTTCAGACATTTAACCAAAAACCTATTCAAAACTGATTTCAGAATGATGGAACAGACGTGCAAAACCTAATTTCTGTGTTTTAGGACTCATTCCTGCAGTAATCTGTTCCTGTTTGTAATATACTGACTGATGGTACATAATATGTTATCTGACATATTTATGTCAGAAAAGCCTGTGAGGACACTATTGGGCAATACCAGACGATTTTGTGAGGTCTGTCTGGCCGCATTTCGGACAAATACCATTATCTTTCCACTAACAAGGAGCATGTCCTCCCATCATTAGACTGAGGTTGTGTAGCTGTGGAGGAATCGCACCAGACCTAAAGCAAAGAGTTGCTTTACAGAGCTTATGTGTTGTGTCTTTATCCCACACCAACATCTGCACAGAAAGTTCTGGCTGAAGGAGGAGGAAGACACTGGCTGGGTGGGACAGTGCAGCTGCTCAAAGGCTCTGGCAGGGACTGATACTGCCTATAGAGCCCAAAGGATCGAGCAGAATGCTGGGGCGTGGGCTTCAGCATAAGCTCTGTTCGGTGTAATTGGTCTGGGTGTGATTACGTAGCTGTCATGCTGCCGAGAGGGCTGTGGTCTGGACCTGGATGTCAAAGGGAGAACGGGTCAGCTCTGCAGCTATGCAGCATTGGGATCTTGAGACCAACTGGAATGCACATCTTGAGTCAGAGTTGGAAATCTGGACTATGCAGTGCTAATCCTAAAATCCCACGCAGGGTTTCAGTGAATATCAAGTAGTGCTAGACTATTAGGAAATGTTCAGCTCTTTGGTTTATTTTCTGTTTGAAAACAAACTGATTTCCTGTTGTTCTTTCATACATTTTAATGCAAGATGAAGTCTAAACATTCAAAAATGAAACTTTTGTCATCATTACTGTCATCATTACGATTTTTTTCAGTCACACTTTAGTCTGGGGACCAGTTCTCACTATTAACTAACCATTAACTATGACTTTTGCCTCAGTAAACTCCTAATTTGCTGCTTTTTAATAGTTAGTAAGGTAGCTGTTAAGTTTAGGTATGGGGTAGGGTTAAGAGATCTAATATATGGTCATTTTGAATAAGGCATTAATATGTGCTTTATAAGTACTAATAAACAAACAATATGCTACGTAGTAATATGCATGCTAATAAGCAACTAGTTAATAGTGAGAATTGGTCCCTAAACTATGGTGTTAACTTTTTTCAAAAAGGAGAAATTTTGGATGTTCACACTGCTCTTTTTCATACACACATGCACACACACACAAAGCACAGTATCATAAGACTCATTTCGTAAGACTCATGCCTCACAATAGCTTATATGCGAAACAGATCAAAACAAAAATTAAATTAATTGTTGATCTGGCTCCAATCTCATTCCTGTTTCCCTATATTAAAAATTAATGTGTTGCATTAAATTATAAGACATATAAAAAAATGAAAATTAAAAAAAAAGTGCTTGGTGTCAGTAATGTCAAACCATCTTAACCAGTGTTACATCCAAAACTGCATACTATAGGTACTCCATTTAATCTTATTATTAAAGACTTACTTCGTAACAGTTTAAAAAGTATATTAAATATAGTATGCGTGTGTAGTATGAATGCAATCTGGATGCAATACAGTACATTTGCTATGTTGGCTTTGTCATGTGACCTACATCATCAGTTGTGTCACTTGCCTGCCATTCATGACTCCTCTCCTGTGGCCTCATGGGATAGTGCCTATCGATAACATTTTAGATTAGGAAACACATATTCACTATTAACTAAGAGTTTTCCCTCAACAAACCCCTAATTTGCTGCTTATTAATAGTTGTTAATAGTTGCTAACTTATTAATAGTAAGGTAGTTGTTAAGATTAGGTACTGGGTCGAATAAAGGGATCTAGAACAAATCATACAGTATAAGGCATTTATAAGTAATAATATACAACCAATATGAATCTCTACAGTAGTAGCTCATCTGGGAACTTTTTGCCTTCAAATTTTTGCAAATTGAGTAGTTTGCATATTTTTACATTTTGGATTACATGCTGAATTATTTTTAAATAAAAGTTGCAGAGTATGACGTCATATTACAACCATAGCAGTGTCCATAGAAATTTTGCATTCTCAAAATGTAATGTGATTTAAGCAAGCTGATTTAACTTATTGGGTCATTAGTAGACTACTGCATGACCCAAGATCGATTTGTCCAATAAGGGAGACATCCAAAATATGCAGTACTGCGGAGGCTCCAGGAACAGATTGAAAACCCCTGATCTAATGCTGCCGGAATTATAGTAAATACAAGTTTCCTAGGACACAAACAGCCTCTCAAGTCGTATTTATAATGCGAAGATAATTTTGTTACCTTAGTTTCTGAATTGTGCGGACCATAAACTTTTAACATGGCGAAGAAGAGAACTATGAATGTGACTGTTAAGTTTTAGTCATTTTTCATGTTATATATATTTACGCATAAAAATAATGTACACATCAAAAATAGCAAAAATCGACAGAATGTACGCTACTTGTAATAATAAAACTCGTAATAACTTAAAAAGTGAGTTTTGAATATACATAAACTCATATGTGATTTGAGCAGAGAGGAGATTTATTTTTTATTTAGCCATCACTCTTGTTTCATTCTGGTATGCAACTCCTACTTTTATGATCAAACCATTTCCTGATGGATAACATAAAATTTGCTTTATTAAATATCCTGTTTCACTCAGAGATACGTCAGATTATGGAAGTGAAATGGATTGCAAATGGCATGATCTCAGCACCATGAGTGAGTAAATGATGACAGAATTTTCACTTCTGAGTGAACTACTCTGATGGACGGCGGTGCTAAAGCAGGATTTGAACTAGCAATCCTGTTTTTTTGATGTTGACCCTCTCTGACACTGCTGTCTCTGCTGATTTACACAGGGCTTTATGTGTTAGCAAGGACTGTGATAAAAAGACTCCAGACTAAAACAGAATTTTTTCCTTTCAAGGACAAAAATTTCTTGCTTTTTACACATTGTTCTAACCCTCAAGTCCTTTTAAAAAGATATTTTATTGCTACACAATTCACAACATGTTAAATGGTTATTCATGTCTTTGAAAACCATTCCACACAAGACAGTAAATGTAATGTCACTCACTTGACGGGCCATTGTTCCTCAAGGTTGAGACATTATTGGGCTGATACTGCGGATGACCTTTCTTGGTTCATGAATCCATGGGTGGGTGAAGTACTGGGAGTGAAGTGGCTATTTGTGGCCTGCTGTCCATGGATGCATGCTGTCAATGCAGAGTTGGAGCAGGTGCGCCCTTGTCAAGGCTAGCCAGGTGTGAATAGCCCAAGTAAACTGATGGCCCTGTTGGGGACTATTGGCCGCATTTAACACTGCAGTCCTTGATTCCGATTTGTTGACTATATATCATTTTTTTTTCTGATGACCAGCTTACATCTTCTTTTAAAGGGGTCATGAACTGCCTTTGTTTTTTATTTTGCTCTGTTCTCTGAGGTCCACTTATAATGTTATCAAGATTTTTACATCAAAAAACATCATAATTTAGAAGTAATAGGCTTTTCTCATTCCTGTTTTTAACCCTCCTCATCAGAACGCTCTGTTTGAATAGGCATGGCAGATCGTAGACTCAGAAGTAAACACCCACTGCTATGATTGGCAAATAGTTGTGTATGTTTGACAGCGACATTCCTCATGGATGGATCGACATTACTGCCAGATCCATTATAGTCAGCACAGCATCATCTTTTAGTTTCAATCTTTCTGAAAATCCTGCATTGAATTGTGCCTTGTTTGTAAGCAAATCTGCTGTAAAATGAAGTGAACGAAGGACCAAGTTCTTACTGACATGGTCAGGAACTTCATTTAAAATAAAATTCATCCACTCTTTCATAACATTGGGATCAGAAGGAAGGCAATGTAAAGATTGTTTTTCCACAACTTGGCACTGAACAGCATCTTGTTGTCTTCAGAGCCATCTTTATCATTTGGTTTCTGCGTAGACCTGCGTTTGCCTCTATTTCTAATTATTTACAATATTGCGCAAATCGGTGGGCGGGGCTAAACAGGCAGTGATGTAGAAGCAGGCGTTGATCTTCTTCTGCGGAGGCGGTGCTTATCCACACTATTACATCATAGAGTGGCACATTCCAAAAGCTGTCGTTTTGAGATGGTCCACACTGCAGAACACAAGATCCAGGGAGTGTGGTTGGATCTAGATCCAACTCCTCCCACCTTCCATATACCTAAACCTACCCGTCTCCACCCCCCTGATCCCTAAACCCACCCATCTCCACCCCTAAACCTACCAATCTCCACCCCCTAGATGTGGATCCAACCACGCCCCCTGGATCTTGTGTTCTGCAGTGAGGGGCTACTGGTCGTTTTGGCAGACTGCCTTCAATATAAGCTGTTTTTAGACTAATAAGAAAGTTTTGAGGTCTGAAACTTACAGAATGTTTTTAGAGCACAGGGACTTGTCAAAAGATCAAGGGAATTTTGGTTTCTCAGTTCATGACCCCTTTAAAAATGGCCCATATCTGATATCAGTATTTACAGTATACGAAACGAAACAACTGAGGGTAGACTTACTGACAGGTTGCCAGGTCCACAAAAAAAATCTAGCCCAACTGCTATTGAAAACTAGCCCAAAACTAGCCCAATCACATTTTTACACAGTTTTCCCCTTCTCCGAAATTCTTGTTGGGGGGTTGCTTTAACCAACTGACTAAAAAAACAACCTGGCAACAATGTAAAAATAGCCCAATTCCACAGAAAAACTGCAGACTTGGCAACACTGCTAGAAAAGCATCCACCTGAGTCAATGTCAATTGCCACCATCACTTTTTCAATGATCTTCAAATCGCATTGATACGGAATATCCAATCTGTCCGCTTACATAGTAGAATCAAAAGCACGTATCTGATTCATATCTGATTTATTTCCACATATGAATGAGGCCTGAAACTGATCTGAGAATATTGGAATCCATGTGCTTTTTTCCTGCTTACACATTCCTGGGTCATATCTGATCTGTGCCACATGGGAGGAAAAATTTGGAAATGGGTCACTTGAACCATGTAATGTACATGTGGCCATTGAAAAGACCGGCTTAGGAGAGCATGAATTCCCATTCTAGCTCAGGCTGGTCAGTGTTGGTTAGGTGAAGTTCTACCTGGTGAACCAGCATAGCCATGGTGTCTTTCTAGTGAACCTTGTTGACCAAGGAAGTCTTAGCATGTCCAAAACATAGTATAACCCCCAGTCCATGGAAATTTTTGTAGGCTAATGCTGAAGATCATCTGATGCAGTTGCTATTTGAACAGACTTTTTCGACAAAAAAATTGAATGACACGCATTTGAATTTTTACAAAACATGTCAAAATTGCTTCATATGAATAATGCCAAGTTCAAGTTTAGTCATTTCAAGTAAAAATCAGAACAAAAAGGATTCATTAAGACTTAGACGACGTTGCTCTTTTAGGAGCTTAGCTCTTTTGTGGCTAAGCATTGATAGCAATGCTTATTTCCAAAAACCATTGGAAATAAGCATTGCTATGAGTCAAATCAGCTTTATTCATGTGCTCTGAATCACCATAGGAATTATACTGTCATAAACCTGTGAGCTATTATGATGCAGATATACACAGACTCAGAGCATTGTTTGGCTCAGAACAGACTACCGGCTCTGCCCGTCGAAGCTAATTAGCACAGCGATTCCACATGCTAGCCCAGCGACACGCTATGGAGATGATATTTAAATACCTGGAGGTGAGTCTATAGATATTCATTTACAAAAGGGTGATAAAATCATGACCCGTGGATGAATCAGAACAGGTTTTGATGTTTTCCCTTCGTTGTGGGAGTGGAGCATGCCAATTTGCAGTGTTGACGGCAGTCAGGCTCCTCTTAATGGCTAATGGAGGTGCCTGACAATCATTTACCGAACAACAGCTTTGCGTGCTGATTAAAACTCGGTTCGGAGACATGTTTCACAGTAGCCCTAAATTATAGAGAGAACATGTTTGGAATGCTCATTCCCGACAAAAGAACAGGTGTCAGTGGATCACATATTATAGAATAAGACCAGAAACAAACATAATGGAAGTACCTACACGCAAAGAGCAAAGTCTTGGCTTACAAGAGTGCCTACAAATAAAAAAATTATAAATAAATAAACAATAAAAATTCCAGTTTGAAAATCATGATGGTATCAGTTTTTTAAATACATTTTCAAGAAAAGTTTAAATTTATTGACTAAAAATTTAATTTAATTTGATATAATTTAAATTATGTAACCAAGTAATACCATATTTTCCTCACAGCTTAGTTCACATCTTTATAATAATAGTAATAAATTTCTATGTAAAAAGTTGTATTTTTAGATGCTTTATTTTTTTTAAAAATGTAAGATATTATATACACACCACATATAGATAGATAGAGAATGAAATATACATAATTGTTATTTACTTATTTATTTATTTTATTAAATATATTTTACTTCACTGCTTATTTATATTTTTTTTCCAACGAATTTTTTCAAATCTTTTTCTAAAAATTTTATGTGATGTAACCAAGTAATACCATATTTGTGTGTGTGTGTGTGTGTATGTGTATGTGTATATATATACTGTATATATATATATATATATTATTTATATTTATTCCAACCAACGAACCAACCAAAAGGAAAAAAACAAAACAAAACAAAAAACACTCACATACATACAAGTTTTTTTTTTTTTTTTTTTTTTAAATACAAAAATGCTTTTTTTAATAACAAATTTAATGATCTGGGAAAAATGAGGTGACATAGTTATGCATGCCATTAAACCAGATGTGTATTCAGCTTTACATATAACTTTGTTATAAAGTCCTATTATAATTGTTTTTGACTCTTTGTGGAACACAACAGCGCATGAAATTGAGCTTGCATAGCTAGTAACATTAGCATTAATGTATTTGCGCAGAGTATGTTTTAGGTCACAATCATTTTTTGAAACCATCTCTTGAAAAGCCCTTAAGATATAGTGTAATTCACATCTTGTCTGCTCCTAGACTAGTACACCTCAGAGATTTGCAAAATGAGAAGAAATGTGCAGATGAAAACCTCCCACAGTGCCGTACTCCTGGGAAAACCCTGACTGCGCTAGACAATACTGATCACAGAGTTCAAGGCAGCTTTTCTTTCAAATTTCACTTCAAACAGGTGGCTTCTCCCAAAAGACCATCTATTTATGAAAACTCATTATCCACACATTCACATAAGCAAATGCACACACACGCACACAAACAAACATGCAGGAGTATGTGTGCAGACACACACACACACACGATGCCTAAACAACAGGTAACAAATCAAACATCAATATCTGCACAAAGTGACAGAATAATGTAGTCAGTAACACTTGAGTGCAGTCAGTGACTGTCTGCTAAGAATAGGAGCTGTCATCCACTGTCACCCCAGTGTAGCGCACTGTGTCACCTGTCATCATCTCCCACCAGTGCTGTCCCACAGGGCTGAGGCTATGCCTGATCTCTATGAGATCATATTTCCCCGTTAACTGTCCTCAAGCAAACACCTACAAAGGGCTTGCGCAATCTCCCTGCGCTGTTCCACACATAAAGAATCTTCTTCTGTTTAGTCAAGGTCCCGCTCTGTTGATTGAACATCAGTCCTACAGACTTCACAGAAAAGCAGGTCGACACCTCAGAAACGCCTGGCAGGAGCAGAAGTAGACAATTCTTACTAGTAAAGCAAATCAGATTTTTGTCTCAAATGATATTTTGCTTTAAAGGTGCCACGAAATGTTATGACAAACACAATTTTATTTTTGGTTTTGACATTTTCTTTTGAAACAAAAATGTGGGGTGGGATATATCAAAGGATGTGTGTACCTTCTTTGTCATAGCCAGTAGCCTTACATCAAGCCTAGCAAACTCAGGTTTGCTGCTTGCTATTGTTAGCTGGTTGCAGGTGGGTGAAGATGCATTTTCATTCCAGACAGCATTTTATTAGACAAATTTGTATATACCCCTGCATACAAGATGAGTCATCAATATTTTCGCACCAATAATTTGTGGTCCATTTTTACCAGAGGAAAAACACTATAAATTTTAAATGTGTATATCTGCTAAAGGTTAGTTATGTCAACTGTAAGCACAGCATATAGAGCAGAAGACCTCAGTGTTGACAGACATGGTCTAAAAGTCACAAAACTCCAAGATAAAACGTAAAGAGCAATTTCAAGTAGCATTTTGAGTAATTTGGCATAATTTCTGTAATTGATCCAAGATCCAAGAATGAACCGTAAGAACTTATTTAATTTTCGACTGTTCTAAAGCATTAAAATACCGTAATATGTTTGCAGATATTTCGTAAACACGCTAAGTTCACATACTCGTTTCTCTGAAGCCCACTGCTAATTTTCCCAATTAATATTTTGACACCCCGGGTTGCCAGTTGGTGAAAGACACAGTGTATTGAAGCTATGGAAGCCAGAAAATGAACTGGGTTAGAATGTGCAGATTCTACCCAATCTAAAAAGCCTTGGCATCCATCTAAAAAGCTCTATGACCAGAAGCATATTAAAACCCGTATAAATCAACTCAGCAACTTACAGTGTAAGGCAAATCGCCTTCCATTGTCAACTGCTCTCGTTCCTGTTGCATGACCTCAATCTGGCAACCCACGTGAGTGTCAAGTCTGAGAAGGACAGGGTGGGAAGAAATGACTCTCCCCAATATTTTAGTACATTTTTGAATTATATTTTGGACTGCAGTACCCATTTCAGCCTCTAGCTCTCAATATTACATACTGCACCTTTAAAATACTCTGAAGTGTGTAATTTTTGTGACACTATTGCAATCCAACAAAACTGCAAAGTAAACTTTTTCCTGAAAATACTCTCTGTTTTCCATTGGTTAGGCAAATAGATAATCCTGCCCTGAACTCACGCCATTGGTTAAGCCATTACTGGTGTGTCAGACTGGGTTGTGTTTCACAAACAGCAACATAACTTGCTGCTTAACCACTGTAGTATACTGCGTCATTGGAAAAATCAACTAGATAGTCACATATATAGTATATAGTTTCCCAAACCCATAGTAACTTTGTTGCACACCAGTCAATCTGTCATTAATGATGTCTTTATAAAAGTGGTGGGGTAATCTTCTTCTTCTTTAGGCAGTAACAGTCTGCTTTCATATTGTTCTAGCATTGGTAGCATGTTGTGCTTCTCCCCATAAGAGGCGTAGTTATTTCAGTTCAGCTTCTACAGACCTCCTCCAGGTTGTTTTTGGCCTTCCTTGCTTCCTTTTTCCAGGTTGTCTCCAACTCATAGGTACTTTTGGGATGCAGTTCTGGTCCACCTGAAGGACATTTCACTACACTTTACAAGTAGGACTTATATAACTCAACATTTGAGACCTTCTCTGGTCAGAAGGTATGTCAAATTCTACTTCTATAGGCAGTTGTTGTGGAATACCTTAATCTTCTTCACATCGCTCTTAATGACATGGCAGCATTCTGACCCATACAGCAGAATTCATTTTTGTTCTGAGACTGTACTGATTTCTAGATGGCCTAGAGTCTAGTGAATGGACTGCGGACTTTATCTAGTCTTGCTTTAATGTCCATAGCTGTAACATTGATCTTGCTCAACAGACTGCCGAGGGGAAGTCCTCAATATCTTCAGGTTGGTTCCCATTCAGAGTAATAGGTTCAATAGGTCTTGCATTGATGTGCATCATTTGGGTTTTGGTGGTTGTTATGTTGAGGCCTGTTTTCTTGCCAAAGCTGTCCATTCTATTGGTCTTCTCTGGTAGGTTGACCTGTGTAGACAACAAAAGAGCTACGGCATCTGAAAAATCAGTCGAATGGTTGGCTCATGATTGCAATTAATTATTATTCAGATTATTATAGTTAATTTTCAACCATGTTAACATGCACTATACAATTGGTGTACACACTACTCTTGGAGGCTATACAAGCAGTTCATTCTGTTAGCAGCATTCAATGTCATTTCTGCTAGATAGAGCTGAATGAACATGGCATCTGAAGACTGCTTCACCATTTTTGATCCCAGTCACTTTGCTTTTTGATGTTTAATTTATTGCGGGTTCCCTCTTAAGTCACACTCTGGGGTTCCCACATTTATGCACATGTGCGTATAGATTTGTATGTATTCACAAGGAATGAAAGATCTGTTCTAGCCTGCATGTTTGCATGGTTATTGTGCTCAAGAGCATGACATATTTAAGATCACATCACATTAACAAACAACTGCAGTATGCTTCCAAACAAGGTTGAAAGCTGTAGGTCCAACCACACACATTTGTAACACTGTTGTGAATGTTCGCTTGTAACCTTTAGAATCAAACTAATCAAAATCAAACAGTTTTAGTTATGGCTATTCAAATGGCATCTCAAACTTTTGTATATACAGTTCAGATGTTTAAAACGACATGATTGTTTAATGGAACAAAGATGTAATATCCCCTCCTCCCCTCTTCTACATCTCTATTTTTCTTTCGTTCGATCTTGTTCAATGTTTTTCTGTTTGGTTTTTACTAATGAGAGTGGACTTACTCTAGAGACAGAGACATTCAAAGCTGAATATATAACAGTCTTTGAGACATCATAGAGTCATTTGGTCCTGTGAATATTGACTATCATTCACTTTACATCACTCGCACAAAACAGATAAACATGAGTTTGAATGGAAGATGAAAAGAAAGACCATATTGTGTTGCACAGAAACAAAAGAAATGACAGAATAATTATTGCAACAAGTGTGGATTACAAAAGAATAATGATGTTTTTGTCCACAAACTGAGGAGGTTAAGAAGAAAGGAGAATACATAAAGTCACCACACATGTCTTCATTAGCACATCGTATTTATAACACCATTCATATGACAACACTTTTTCCCACACATTTGCCGCACCTGGATAATTCTGGGTATTTAGCTGTGGATCAAGGTCATTGCAGAACCTGGTGGAATCTTATATACTTGATCATATATGTATGTGATATATAAGTGTGGTGATGGAAAGTTGATTAACATGCTAAGAATGTTCACATGTTATATGAGCGCTGCTGTAATTACAGGTGTGTGGTCGGTATGTTTGCTTGTGGTCTATTTTTACCAGCTGCGAATATGGCACCTCATCTTCAACGAGGGGTTTACACGTGGATTTCAGTTGTGACTCCCACAAGGTCCCAGCGCCCTTGTCACAAACGGTAATGGGAAACAGATGGCTGTTAATCTAAAAGGGCGAAGGCACGAGAGGGCAGAACGCCACCAGGCTATGATCTATGAAACGCTGCACAACAAGAAATTTACTTCTTGATTACGTTGGCAAATGTCATATTTTTTTGGAGAACTGATTTAGCGAAACTTTACAAAGGGTGCTTCTTTCATGCAACATTTGTCTATAACATTGCCAGACAAGACATAAACCTGTCAAATTTGACTTGACAAATTTGACTTGACTTGATTCTTATCCTTCCAAGGCTCATTGGAAATATGTGCCTCTACTTAAATTTCTGCAAAACTCAAAAAAACATACCTGTAAGAATGAATCGCTGCAGTTTCCAGTTGAAATGAACACTATAGAGGCAGTAAATCTCCGACAACTTTTATTCCTTTTCACACAAATTATGACTTACAGGGCCAGATTTTTGATTCCTTGCACATTATTGTGTTATGACTTCAAAACGATTTTAACATGCCGCGATATTTGAAAACTGATAGTCTACTTTTTAATGTTAGCGTCACAGCTTCATATGTATGGGTTTTCTAACGGTTTGCTTGGTAGCTCATGTGATACGACGCTGCACTTTTGAGGTGGGTTAATTAGCTCTCTGGTACGTATCGTTAAACTATAGTTCAACAAAACAACTCAAACCCGCACAGAAGGAAGATAAAATAGGACGGTTGCATCAGTGGATGTGTTTTTATATCACTTGTGTATTCGCTAAGGCTATCTGTTAGGTTTAGGGTTGTGTTTGGTGTAGGGGATATGTTATTTTCCAACACGACAGAGCTTTAACTTTTGGCAACACTCACTGGACATTTGAATCTTGAACCGCCGCAATACGCGCCTGAAGCAACATAATAAAAACGCTGTAATACGTGCCTGTACAGCATAATAAAAATGTGCCCACAGTCACGTACTGAACGTGTTGTAGCGCCATTCATTGGACACTTCATTTTGAAATTGCTGCATAACATGCAATATTTGTGTGCCAGAAACGTTGCCACAAGCACGTAATTTAAATGAGCCTGGGTTGTTTTTACCCATATGCTCAACAAACGTACTGTAGCTGTGACCCCAGAATAGACACCCAGAAACTAGCTCATAAAAATGTATCATCAACATTTTGATGTCCTCCTCAAATGAGCAGTTTGGCTCTAAATTAACCAAACTAACTCATCGGATTTTTATTACTGAGATGATTAAAGTTCCGCATCTAATGTCGTTAATATCTGGTGATGCATGGAAATTAAGTAGGATTATATACTCATTTTCACAGCTCAGAAACACTCTATTTGAGGATTAAAAACAGACAGAGAGGAATGTTAAGGGCTTTATAGACAGTATCAGTGGCATGCTGTTGATTACCACAGAAAATAATTTAGATTTTCACCCTTGGTTTGTAAAAACATAAAAATTACATTTACAGTAATGGAGGTCTATCGGGCAAAGTACTTTAGAAGGATAAAACAGAAATTTGGAGATTAGTTTGTAAATTACTTGTATTAATGGTTTCTTACTATATTGTTATTGTTATGTTATTTGCACATTAAAAACTGTTGAATTATCTGTCTGAATATGCATTACACAAGTAATTATTGTTGATGAAGCTTGTTTTGTGTAAAGTGCATTGTTGTTCAATTCAATTCAAGTTTATTTGTATAGCGCTTTTTACGAAACAAATCATTGCAAAGCAGCTTTACAGGAAATTAAGTTTCCACAATATATTTATATATTGTAGAAACAATATATTTAACTTGTGGCAAAATTTGGTAATTCTGTGTGTTGTCTGAGGGTTGGCATCCACTGAGGTCCTCTGAGGGGTTGGCATCATCTCTTCTCAGGTGTTTGGTCATCTCAGATCATTTAAGGGTTAGATCCAGACTGACGCTTCAGTAGTTCCTAGTTACCACAGGATATTAATCCAGTGGCAGAAACAGAGAAACAAATAGAGACATAATTAGCATAGCTGCTGTTCCATCCAAGCAACTAGTTAGGTACGCAGGAGCTAAACCATTTAGGGCCTTATAGGCAAGTACTAATATTTTGTAACTGATATGGAACTTAATAGGTAGCCAGTGCAGAGACTGTAAAATTGGAGTAATATGATCATATTTTCTTGACCTGGTAAGGA